>QXVX01001367.1:183254-203061 GCA_013436065.1 Halocynthia aurantium | reverse complement strand
AAAACAATGGTAGACATTCGTTGGAATTCTTTCATTTCTTATCGTTATTGCAATTGCAATATTACTTTTGGAAATCATTAGTTGTAAAACCTTTTTGACTTCTTCCTTATTTATTGCGCATATGTACCGTATATGTTGTTTATGTACAGTTTTTCTTTATTGGGGCAGCCTCCAAATCTGGTCATAATGTCATCCAATTAACAAACATCAACTGTCAAAAATATATAGGCTTTTATAGGCTGTAAGTTTGCCCCAAGTTACTCGACCTGCTCCAAACACACAGAGCACTAAAACATATTCATCAGTAAACATTAGAACGAAAACCATGCTAATCTCGACTAAATCTGCTTCGCAATTTTCTTTATCGTCTTCCACCACGATCGAATAGATTTTTCTTTTCTACTGATCAATATTTCATATGCATACCATATCCAATGATAGCTCATTAGCTGGACTTGATACCGAAACTTACGCTACATGGTTTTCTGGCACAATGAATAGGAACCAAAGCCGATGAGGCTTCATATTACTTGTTAAATCCATGACTGCAGCAGACCTCTAACAATCCTGTACGGCCTGCCTAACCTATGGTAGCTGTGATAGCAAGTCCAATATCTACCTGTCGAGACGACCAGACACGATACAGCATTATACTTCACTCGCCTTAGGCACCCGATGTAGTCACCAATAGACAGAGGTTGCTGGCGCTGTTTTTATTACACCCTAGTAAAAATCACGTTGTAAATATTTTCTCCTTTAGTACGTGTGCTCCCAATAATCAGTATCCTCTATATTTCATCACGTACCTCATTTTTACAGCCAGCATTCAGTCAATCAGCGACCGTTCGTTAGTGATTTTAATTAGGCGTACTAATGCCTAATTACAACATACAATTTATAACAGCGATCAACAAATTCGCTGAAGATTCAATAATCAGATAGGCGGATTATACACAGTATTTTATTTATTTGTATCAGTTCTTTAGATACGCCACTGTTGTATTTTAAGAAGGCTTATTAGTGTCTGCCAGTCAATATCAGCTAGATTAGCATCTGGAAGTCAACGGAATAGCAAGGATGAACGACGTGAGAAAAATCAAGTCAGCAGCCCTACAAAAGCAAACCAGTGGCTAAGTATCAATATTGAAGAATTAAAATCTTAATATCCATCGATTTAATGCAGGGCATTACTGAAAATCCCAACCGGATAATCGATCACAATATCCATTTACCGTGATGGGAATACATAATCTAAAACAGAAGTATTGTTGGGTATTATTCCCACTTGCCGAGCGATCAGACATTGCCTCGATAATCCTTTTACGTTCAGGAACGTAACCCCCGCGATAGGTGAGGGATTACTGTACAAAAACCGTCTTTGATATAACATCTACGTTTCTATGTTTCTTAATAAACTGACAAGGGCCCTGAAAACTTCGTTAAGAATTGGCAGTATTGCAATATATTCGATGATATATATCAAGGAGGAAACCCGACAAGTATGTTACATTGCACAGAACTTCTGAGATTCAACACGGCCTCTCACTTTCCGCAGTGGTTGGGTAGGTGTACAGGATTCCACGCGAAGAAATCCTTCATATGCAAATGTCATACGGCAGATGCATGTTCACATATTTTTCAATTGATAAATGGATCACGACTTAATTTTCATCGTGGCCTTTTTTGAATGGCTTCCCATGTTTCCAATATTTTTTCATTGGTTGGCTTATCTTTAGGCCATCCTTTATGATAGCACATATTTTCGCCGTTCTTCATTTTGGTGGCCTAAGAAGAATGTAGGAAAATTTATTGTAGGAAAAAATGAAGTCAATGAAAAGCAGTTGATCTAAATAACACAGTGTAGTAATGAGGTGTGTCTTAGAATTTACCTTTACATCACCTATCTTTTCACGAATTATTCCGGTAAATGCCACGTCCTCTAGATGGAGCAATGGAGTATCCAAAGACATGTAAAAGAAGTCAACAGCGACATCTTTGGACATCATAAAGCACCATCCGACGCATGATAATGGATATCTATTATACGAATAGTAAGATTCAGATATCCTTGAAACAAAATTGTAATAGCCCAATGATAAATTCCATCTAGTTCTAGTTACATCATTGTTTCATTGACTGAATCACGTCCAAAAACAAGATTACTTTTATAATAAGATGGAAAACTTTTAAAACACTTCGAAAATTCGAAGGATGATATTTATGGCTTCATTTAGTAGCGATGAGAACCTGCGTTTATATTACTTATCCATTGCTTGCTTTCCCGACCTCAAATTCACTTATTTTGAGCAAGAAACATTCCAAAAAATAGCTACAGTAGTTACAGATAGCCAAATAAATGCAGTGTAGGTTTCTTACTGATCACCGGGGTATTCCTCAACCGAAGTTAACCATTTTCCTTCTCTTCGTACCCGTGGCTTGAATAACTTTGCGCAACTCAGTAATCTAAATAAGTTTCTTTTACATCTACTCGTAAAATTCTTGATCATTATGGTAGCAACGTAGAAATATTCTCACCTAGCAGTAGCCGTATCTATATGTTGTTTTACGATGTTTTCAATATCCGGGACCACGTCATCATCGATATGTAGATAGTACTGGGCAACTGGACAATAATATGTCACCCATTTCAGCTGACCTTGAAAGATAAGAATATTTATCAGCAACGGCTTGTATACATCAGAAAATTAGAATACACGAAACGCGCTACTGAGGGAATAATTCTATTGCAAACGGGTCGTTAGATTATTTTCTAATGCCTATGGAAACTTCGAGATAATTCAGGAAATTTTTAAGTAGGATTTCGACCACCTAATTTTTTCTCCTGCTTATCTTGAGTAAATTCCCCACATAACATACATGACGAATCGATTAAGATTAATTATTTTGTCTTGAGCTATAGCTGACCGAACCATGCACAAGCTAAAACTATGCACGGAGTCTTGGGTCCTTTCAAACGGAGTCATATAGAGTGGGACAACTGCCCCGTTTTTCACCCCCCAGCTGCCGCCCATGCTTATAATCATAAAAACGCTCTGCTGAAGAATTCTGCTAAATTAGATAGGGAAAAAAGGCTACACAAACGTATGGAAAACAAATGAGCCAGTATATTCGTACCTTGGGTCTTTATTGTAAGATTCCTATATGTTTCCTTGTAATCTTCTTGTACTATATCACCGAACAATTTAAACTCTTCCTGCAACTTTCTGTTATTTTCATTCTTTCCATCCAATCCTAATACGACAATTTCGAAAATTTAAGCTCCTATATCAGATCACAGCACGGTCCCAAGGATGCTATAGATTAAGATACTGAACCAACAGTGTACTAACTAACCTGTAAAGAACACGTATTTTATATTCTTTCCGCGACACTTTGTCATCGATGCCCAAGTCCGACGAATTAACTTCCTCCGATCGAATTCCCATGATGCACTAGCAATTAAAACTACGAGAAATATGTCATCTGCAAGTTTTCCACTTGCTGAGTCTGCTAGACACGTTGTACGTGGATTCAGAAGCATCCTGTGAAAAAGTACTACATTTTTGCTTGCCTATTTTCTGTTTATTAACCCACATTCTGTATACGATATTACTTACCGGAATTCATGTAAGGACACGTTCTTCTCCTGCTTGTAAAACATTTCTGGCACTACGGAATCATTTGGACGTAAAACTAGCCCTACTTTATTTGCTGGAAGTGGAAATATTCCTGTGGAATAATCTCCAAGGCTCTTCGAAATATTGTGAATTGAAGCTGAGCCAGTAACGTCTTTAAAATTGTCATGTACTTTTCTAGTCAAAAAATAAATTGTCGTCAGTTTTAGAGGTTTGTTCGCATCTATTGAGTCGCATCGATGAGCATGAGCGCTAAATAACAACAAATACCTCCAGACTTTATCCTCTGATCTTCTCAGTTTTTGCACATAAAAAAATAACACCGATACAGCTGTAATGCACATTACTATATTGTGCTTTTTAATGGCCATGTAGCCTACAACCTGCCAAGCCTACATCTACCTGAAGTTACGATTTTTCAATGCCGGTAGGTATTGCTGGAAACACCAGAATTAGAACATTGTGACTGACATTATGCTCTGGTGTAGCACCGACATTAACTATACGATACTATAATTGAGTGGTGAGAGGACGATAACGTATTATTACACCTCCTTCGGTGTATCTGTATCTGTCTGGAAGGTAATTTGGCCTTAGGGGAAAACAGGGAAGAGCTCAAAATGAAATCACAACTAGAAATCGTTCCGCTTGGCGTGTGGCTAATTTTACATTTGAGATAAGGGTTATAATTATTAAAACAAAACGGCATATGCGATAATATATATCAGATATTGCAGCACATCTGAATGGTGAAGAAACTGAATCTCCAATGCGATTTTGGGCCCCACAGTCTTTCGGTGCTCGGGGCAACGACACCATCTACTCTCTACAAGCTACAGCAGGGCCGTGGATGCGCGAAGATGTCTACCAGGGAGAATCGAAACAGAGATTCCGCGGTAGGGGATATAACTCGACGACGCATCTAGTTTTATGACCAATGGAAGGTTGCCGATGCCAGGCGGGAAATATTCCTCCCTGTCACTGAATACTTTTTACGTTGTAAGTTAAACCAAACAGATTCAATGAAATACACCACGATTGCTTACACAAGATATATTTAACAATAATAAGAAAGAATGGTCTTTTCCGGTCCGTTCGTCAACAAATAGTCGTATTGGTAGATCCCTTAGTAAGCTAGCTAAACACAAATCGTTATATTTATCAAATGTGATAAAAAAAAACAGAAACCATGAAGAAACGAAACAAAATCTGTGTTTGATAAATCAGTTTGATTTCACGGAAAGAAAAGTTAAAACAATTACTGTGAGGAAGGAGAAAAGCTATTAACTACAGGGAACACCGAAATACAGTATAAAAAATCAAAGGTTGTGTTGTTCGTTTCCAGTCCGTCAACGTTTACGCATGATTTCCCCAATATTCTTCCATGAAATCACAATCTGTATAACTAGTTACATCCAGAATCCAGTTTAAAGACCATGGAAAAATATTTGAGATACCGCAATGCAATATATTCATTAGATGCTATCCCTTCCGTTGTTATTGAAGTTAATCCGTTACGATTAGCAATTGTGCGATCTTTCGTCCTCATTTTTGTTCAGAAACTCCAACAACACGCAAAAAAATCGGGAATCAGATTGAAGGCTCGTGAAGAATGTTGTAGTGCCCTTTTTGGTCTTATTGTAGGACTTGTTTATACCAGCAATGTAGTTGCGGTTAGAATCTCTATCTTTGCAAATGACTGGTCCGCCACTGTCTCCCTAAAAAGATAAAGATGAAAAAAGCAATGTACAGTATTGAGGGAGGAAATAAGAGAAAATAATAGCAATCGATTGTTCAGGTAGGCTGGTTATAATCATATATCTGATATAAATCAATACTGGTGTTTACAATGCTCAATAACCACATTTTACAACAAGGGTTCGTAAATTGGTAAAATATTTTATATTTTTTCCGATTTTCGGGTTTTCTTTCAGTCACAACACGATGCAGATTTTAACCTCTTTGCCACAGCTTCTACACGAATTGCATGCTTAGTTTATCTAATAATGAATACCCATGAGATCAAACGGGAAATGACACTGCAAATACTGCATCTTTTTGGTATAATGTACTTTTTTTCACTTGCAATGTGTTTTTTCGCTTGTGTTTTTTGTAGCAACACGCCAGAATAGTAAACCCACAATGCTTTGATGCTTGCTCAAAAAAAAAATGAAGACAAATAAATGCCGATTTTCTTTTCGATTAGGTTGGGCGTACGTAAGTAAGCATTGTAGCCACAAACGCCTTCTTCGTTATAGTCGTACTTCGTTAGTCAGTAAAGATTGCTAACGATAATTGCCTGCAATTTGTGACTCCCATAGTTACAAGCCACTTAAATATACGTATTGCGTGTTAAAAAATACAAAATTGTAAACTTACGTAGTATGCGCGAGGAGAAGGTGAGGTTGAACAAATCATATTTTTCCAATCATTGTGATCATCTAAATCACACTTGTGCAATTTAATATTGCTTTTCTTTTTCAGTTCTGAACTTGGTCTTATTATTTCCAGATCTGAAAATAATGTCGATTTTGAATGCTTGATTGTAATATAGTAGCTGAACGAGAATAGCCAGTAAAACAATCATAATAAATAAACTATTGAGGTTAAATACTTTTTCTCTTCAGGTGGCATTTATCTAATGATAAAAATTTATACTGGCTCTTTATCCGAAATAACCGGAGCCTCAAAAGAGTTTTTCAGATTTCGAAATATGTTGTATTTGCATCTATAATATGCAACAGCTGGAGAATGGTACTAAAGTCTAAATACGATATCCATTTAGATTTCATTTCATAGCTTCTACATATATCCTTTAAATTTAGTTTCATATAAAATTGTTGATAAATTTTATGCACAATAGCATTAGGAAGGTGAAGAAGAATCAGACTTCCCCATACGATGTCGTGTTTTCATGAAAGGTTGAAGTCGCAAGATTTCTGTGTTTTTGTCATATTGGCAATGTGATCATTACCACCGACTATTTCTATTGTGGAATGTTTAAATAAAAAAATGGGTTGGTTTAGATTAGGAATCACATATAAACTACTAAATTTCATGTGAATTATTATCAGGTTGTAAACAGCCGAAAGAAACTTAACTTTATTTATGTAGAAGGGTGCTTGGCTAAAATCGAATTTGGCAATATATATTCATTTGTTACCGGTTGCTCCGTATCCCATTATGGTACAATGATCCTTGTCCAGATCAGAAAACTTTAAGCACAATCGCTGTGTTTTGAATTCATTCAGCATCACATTCTCCTTCATACGTACAAAGGCTATGTCTCCACCTCTGCGAAAACGAATGGTAATTTTAATGTTTTTAAGATAATGCAGATTTCAAGAGACCAGAAACCATACTTACAATTTATCTTCGTCGTAAAAAATACTGTAGCGCACACGGTCAATGCCTATCTTGTTGATCTTGTTGTATACGCTAACTTTGTACTTGCCGGTGTCTAGGTTCATGCTGTACAAGAAAGGAGGCTATAAATTCAGCACCCACTGTAATGTTGAGTGATTTATCTACTTTATCTACTTTATCGACTAGATTTGATTTGACTGAACTTATTCGACTTGATTACAATACCGATCACAGATGAAACATCATACCAAAGTGTTTCCTCAGTATTCGACCTTTCTATATTATCTTTTCTGGGGATTTCGTCGAAGCAATGGGCGGCCGTAAGTATCCATCTTGAATCTATAACTACTCCTCCGCATTTTTTTCTCCCTTCCTTTTCAATGGAAACAAACCATGGAAATTCTGCACGTTCAGCGGTAGTTCCTTTGAAAAAACAGATCGTAGTGACAATACCACGTGGATTAGCTAGCAAACGTATTATGTTACTAGCAGAACGACCCTGTCTAGCCAGGGTAAGTCTTTAGGTCTTTAACACAGAAGCTCTTAAGTAATGACTATCCGGATACTTATTTCAATCGCTAGACCCTGATTCTGAAAAAAAATTGATCTCCTTAGTACCCACAGGGAGTCCGAACCTGTTTTTTGTACAAGCATGTACCAGCCAAGCATAGAAACTTTTGCGCTTAATACGCGGATGATATATTTTGTTACGCTCTTCTTACGCGCACTGCATATATCAGGTCTATGTGAGTTGTAATGGCGCCTGGGAATTTTATAACGAATTAGAATTGAACTCTGAAGAATTGTATGAAATATAATCCATGAAGTTTCCATACAACATATTTCTATATATCAGCATGACTAATATATACCAAACTTGACAAGCATGCTAGCAAATTATTCCACTCCATATATGGTCATAATATTCCTTTGTATTTCATCACACTACTGGGTTTGGAGAAATTGACAACCAATGGCCCTTTGGAATGCATTGAGAATAAACCCACAAACAGACCCATAGCAACCAAAATAAGAATCATATATCTATGAACTTTTCTTACATTGCTACTTACGAAATATATATATATATATATGTATATATTTATCTATACGAACCCCCTACAATCTTTTGCTCCGTGTTCGCTTCACAAGCCCATTCTAAAAAACACAAAGTATAAGTGAAACCTTCAAGAAAGAATTAGTTTCAAGATAGGAAAGATTTTCCTTGCCTGCTGGNCTTCACGTTTTTAAAATATATCAAAAACCTGAACAGGTAAATATTTTCACCTTCAACGTAAGACTGAGTATGATCTACAAGTCTCTAAGACCTCTAAATATATACTGTACATGAAACCGAGATAGATGTACAATTGAAATCAGAGCAGTAGAAGCACGAAGCTAATAATATAGAATCTTGGTTTTTCGCTGGTTTCCGATAGCAGGAACGATAGCATGTAAATTCCAAGATTAGTCCAGAACAATGAGAAACGGCCCTGAAGAAGCAGTATTCATGGCTTGAGCTATAAAAAAGCGGCAAAAACAAGCGTATTGGTTATGGTTTCCTGCAGTAGGCAGTAATATTTTTGTCCCTTTCTAAGAATCCTTACGTGTCAGATAGGATTCATAACATGCATATAACACGTAAGAAATTGTATGCAAATCTTCCATACGAAATTAAACCTGATATGATTTTGTGGTCTAGCGCTATCCTAGTCTTATATTTCGTGGTCTAGTCCTCTGGCAAAGGTTCTACCACATGCGTGCGAAGGTCCGATGCAGAATTCCATATGCAATTGTTTTTATATAAAAAATAATTCTGAATACACCACATCTTCACAAAACCTTTCAGGCTTAAAAAGAATACTGCTGAAATTACGTTAAGAGCATCTTCTATACTCTATAGGATCGCAAGAGTTTGATGCAGAATTCCATATGCAATTGTTTTTAAAAAAAACAAATCATTCTATATAGACCACATCTTTACAAAACCTTTCAGGCTTAAAAGAATACTGATGAAACTATGTTAAGAGCATCTTCAGCAAGATCGCAATAGTTTACTAATTACAGTAGTTTATTTTCCCGCTAAAAATATTAAATCCCACTTATTCAATATATGAGCATAATATGAATTAAGAGGAAATAACAGTAATTGTATACTGATATATTATTTGTTTGGGATCAGCATTGGTCAATTCGTGAGGGTCGTGCTATTTCACCAAATTAAGACTTCCTAAAAACGGAAAAATCATGTTTTTCCTTCAGTAGGCCTCATATGTGGCAATTCATTTAGTTCGTATATTGAGTTTTTACACTGTACTCACCAAATGAACCGGTTTCTTCACGATCAGTCAAGTATTCAAAACATTGACAGCAAGTGATGATGCTATATTTATTCTGGTACAAGTCATTCGCTGTTCAGCATCAAGCATTTCCGCCATCTTACATCTTACTATTTTGTTTGGTTATGTAATGACTATCTCTGATATTTTTGTTAACTACATACAGGAGCTGTTTAGCCAGTTGCTGTGTGAACCTCGGTATTTCTGAGAACTAGTACTACTTCTGCTGTATTGTCTCTCTCTCTACTAACGATTACTTATACTCACCTATACAGACATCAATTAGAATATTTGAATGGTGGTTTTGTACCGGTAATAATTACACAGCCTGTTGTATTCATTACACTTTGTGCGATTAGAATACATGTTACGCTCATATCGCTCCAGCGATTTACAGTTCCATGGGTGTAAGTAAAGTAGACTCGCTAATTGGAACGATGCTGATTCTGTATGCGCCGAATGTAGTCACAAAAAGTAGAATCAGTGACTATTAAATTGAGCGTTCACAGTGATGGAATTGTTAGGGCTGGGGAAATTTTTCTTTCGTAAAGGATTATTTATTTATTCTGGGCCTTTTTTCACGTACTTGCCGGTTATAAGGTTTGGCTTGAAACGCGAGTAACCTCTATACTTTTTTTTCAAACAAATGATGATTTTGTATGCCAACCTTAATCCCTTCACGGTGAAGGATAATAAAAATCCTAACCCAAAGGGTAAATCGTAACACAACTGCCTGCTCTCACCCCTATTTGATTTTTCACAATAATTCTTGCAGAAGATGTGTATAATAAATCAAAAAAAAATCGAAGTAATATTCGGTCCGTCCGTCAACAAGTAGCGTTATTGGGTAATCCCGTAAGTAACAAGCTGAATTGAAATAACTACAAATACATTTAAATTCAGTTCCAATAAATGGATATGAAATAAGAAGTATGAGTTGATGGAGCTGTTAAGTTCAGGGATAACCAATATGCAAGAAAAAATCAAAATTGTGTTCGTTTCCAGTCCGTCAACGTATCATACAAGGTTTTCCAAACATTCTTCCACAAATAAAGAAATTAAACTATTCAATTGATATATTCCATATAATATATGCAGTCATATGTATATAAACTACCATGAATTTTCAAATATTTGGATTTATCATACGATTGCAATTCTTTAATGAAGTGACAACGAAGTAACATATTCCAGTTTTTGACGTTATGTCGTCTCAGTCCAGCGGTTCCCTCGTGGATGTGAGATAAAGAATCTATGGATACTTTATGACTATTCAGTGAAACATTTGAAATTAAATTGATAGATATCGAATTTACAAGACTTTTTTAAAAGGTTCGATTCAGGTTCAGGGTGCTGCGGTTCAGCATATTGGTTAAAAGGGTTTGTACAATACAAGGGTTTGTGCAGTTGCATAATAAAAGACGGTTGTAAGACTTAAATTCTTGAGGAAGCTAAAATTAATAAAAACTGCGTTTAAATATCCTGGACTAGCTATTGATTTGGGGAATATTTGAAACTTTATTTCGGTTCGAGTAGCTGCGTATAGGTAAAGTTAATGAAGTGTAAGAAGCTGTGGAAGAAACTTTGGGAAACCTTAGTACTAAATAATCAAGTATTTCTCATCCGCATCCTCATTCGCATTCTCTGGATGATTCAGACATATCCAGGAATTCCAGCAACGAACATAAGTACCGAGAACGATTTTGGAAACCGGTAAAGATATTGGTGCTGAAATCCCCCCTCACAGTAATCGCGATCCCAGCCAAATAGAATCTATTAGATTTATCATCTTTACATATGACTGGTCCACCACTGTCTCCCTAAAGAGAAAACACATGGCGATATTTTCTGGATCAACTTGATTAGAAGTATTTTAACCTAGAATAATATTGTTAAAAATCGTATTTCAAAATTTCCCTTCGTTGATTACTATATGGTACAGATGTAAACTCAAATTACTGGACAAAACATAGTAGGGGTATATTGAACTATAGTACTATATGGAGGCTTATGGGTTCCCTTATTGAACGTTCTTATAACAGAATATCGAAATCTTTAGTTTTTAATTGGACCAGAATAGTAGACATTCTGTACCATTACTGGAACTTCATTCCGTCATATTCAGGATGAAAGAGTACCTACTACCTACAAAAGACCCTGGAATATTAAATTTGACCTCTGGAAAGGATGAAAGTTACCACTAATTAACCACAGGTAATAAAAATTGGAATGCCTGAATAAATACAAATCAAATCCTGAAATGTGAAAGAAAATTATTTACACTTACATTGGCGGCATTAGCAGTCGCTTTCGAACAGAACTTGTCGCCCTTCATCGAAAGAGCGTTCTCGGAAGGATCAGGATCACAAAGTCTTAGTTTAATTTGTTTTTTGTTCAGTTTCTTACTTGCTCTATGTACACCGTGTTCTTAAAGCAATATGTCAATTTAGTGCAGAATATACCAGTGGAGCAAAACTACCAAACAATTATCCTTCCACACCTATATTTATCTTTTTTCTTACTTTATGTTGCAATGACTTGAGTCGAGTCGCAACTTTTCAAGTATTCTCAACACGATTGATGAATGAACTAGATTTTTACTTGTGTCTTGAGTGACATTTAATGATTTCATTTGAACTAGGATTCGAACGTTATTCAAATCAAGTTTTTTGAACACGTGAAAAATTCCTCAAAATCGAGCTGTCAAAAGACTCGACTTGACACAAGTCAGTGCGAGTGAATGACTCGACTTCGATGTGTTTTGAAAACTCCAGTCTTTAAATGAACATTAAAGAATCATAATAATACGTTGTTACCAGTTGCACCGTATCCCATTATGGTACATTCATCCGAGTTTGGAATATTGAAGAACTTCAAGCATAATGTTTGAGTGACCAGGTCATCCTTTAGATGAGCAAAGGCTAAGTCACCCCTGTGGACAAAAAAGGGAATTTTTATCTTGTGAAGATGAATAAAAATGAAACATTGCAAACAAATATGAACTGGACTCCTTACTTATATTTTCGTCTATCGTACAAAATATGGAATCGCACATAATCGATCCTTATATTCCTGTCTCTTTTGTTGTCGTGATTGTAAACGTTAACCTTGTAATCGCCCATGTTTAACTTCTTGCTGCAAAATCAAGGACACTTTTATGTTTCAACTCAGCTGGAAATATCTCACCGATGAACAACATGCTTTTTCTGCGATGTGTTAAACTTGCTGAGGCGAATATAAGGTACGGAATGTATGGCCTGTGCCCTAGGTGCTACTGAGACCACCTTTCTCTGAGACAGGCCAGGCCTTCAGATTGTGAAATAATTCGCATGAGTGAAAGCATGAAAAATGCAGTTTAAAATAATAACGAGTTTTGCATTTTTAGTTAATATTCTGGTAAATTTATCTAAACGATGGTCGTCAGATTTTTTGGCAGGGGTTCGATTTCAGTGCCACTGGCACTGTTTTCCGTAGATACAGCACTGCGTGCATTTGGTGTTTTGTAGAGAATTCTTAATTTTGGAGAATGTTACGAAGTGGTACAATTTGCAGATATAGAGAATTTATATTCCAATCGTTCATGTTATGGGAATTCTGACAATGTAAAGCTGAGGAAATGCAACATACCAACGTGTTTCATCATTAGTATCCTGTTTGTTTCCGCTGCTGGGTATTTCATCGAAGCAATGAGCGGCCGTAAGTATCCATCTCTGCTGTATAACCACTCCTCCGCATATTTTATTCTCTTTTCTGTACTTAAAAATGTACACGAACCATGGATATTCTGCCCGATCGATGGGTTCACCTTTTCAGAAAGCAACAATGGCAATACAAATAATAATATCAGTTAGTTAGTGAGCAATTCGATACGTTCGAATAGAACATGACTTCATTCAAATTATTCAGTAAAAAATGAATTTGAAAGATTCGTTATTATTCGTTTTACTCTTCTTTCCACGCAATAAATCAATGATTGCTGAGGGAATTTTAGTTTTAGTTGAATTTTTCAGTTCGTATCTCAGGTAGCACGTAGCACTGAGAATTTCAGTAGCATATATACAAACCATCTACAATCTTTTCATCCACGTTGCGGCTGTGTCGGTGCGATGCGGGACAAATCCAGTCTGATCAACACAACGTATAAATTAGTAAATTTCCTCAATAGTGTAAAATTTCTATATTAAAAGACATCTTACCTGTTGGTATCCCATAAATACCGCGTGGACTGTAAAAAAAAGCCCTTTATTAATAACAACTGTATGTTGTAAGTAGAGAAATGATAAATATCGTTACAATAAAAAGTTTTTCTATTCATCTTGTTATTATTTTCCTAACTTTGTTATATTAATTTCGTTTATTATCAGTACTATGTAATAATTTTCTAGAAACACAAGTAAAGCTGGTGCTAAATTTCATATCTTAGCCCAAAGGATGTATATGAGGTATATCACTGTTTCCGAGAATTTCAATTACTGTGAACAATTTGCTAAATTTAGTGAATATCCATCGCTAAATTAAGTGAAATGTTTTGAGAGAAAGAAACAAACAATAAAACAAACAATTTTTTTTTCTATACAGATTATAATTTCACTGATGCTCACCATTTAATGACCTTTGTTTCAAGTTGTTTTTCTGCTAAGAGTAAAATAACAATGAGATATCGGAATTACCAATCTAAATCATTTGAAATTTTCTTGCCTTCCATATGTAGATTTCCACCCAGAGTAAATTTACTCGCGCTTCTACATTCGCCATTGCCAACCGTTTTTGCATGACGCATAAAGTGCAGAAGAGTGCATAAGTTTCGGGATCCTTTCTGAAATCCTGTAAATACGTTTTGTACGTTCCTTTGATCGGGAGAACTTGCGAATCCGGCCAAGTAATAGCTGTTAGAATTCCGACTATTACAAATGACAGGCCCACTGATGTCGCCCTTAAAAGATTAAGTGAAGCGCTGTGTTGTGAACTGGTTTGTTACATTCGTTCAAAAAGATATTCTCTATTTTACCCTCGCTTCGTTAGCATTCCTGATTGAACAAAACATGTTTTTGTACGTTTCTAACTCGTTCTGGCCGATGATGTTAGTACATTGGCATATTTTAATGCGTCTTTTCTTGAGTACATCGCTTGAATTGTTTTGATCGAATTCTGCAAAATGCAAGACGCTTTGGGATAGCATAGATCGAATGAGACGAATAAAGTATGTATTGTAACACATCGGGTTACCTATTGAGCCATGTCCCATAATGATATCGCATTCGTCTGTGTTGGGCAAAGTGAAGAACTTCATGCACAATGGAGGAATTTTATCGTTTGCTATATTGATTTTCTCATGCAAACGTGCAAAGGCAATGTCAGACCTGTTTACACAAACCATCGTTAAATTAGTTTTTATACTGCTTTACAATACTATAGACGTTATTGTAAACATGAGGATAAGTGAATTACTACTATTCATACTTGGTTCCACCAGCAACAAAGCCGCGTTGGAAATAAAACCGATCAATTTTCATTTTCTTTCCCATTCCGTTGTCGTGAACGATGACTTCGTACGCGCTTCCGTAGTTCACGTTTACGCTGAAAATATAAGTGCGACTGAACTGCTTATTCAATACCAATGTTACATAAATCAATTTATATATTACGGAATGGAACACGTAGCATTTGGTGGGTCGAATGCCACTCACGGTGCTTTCAGCGATTGCACCACAGAAACTCCCCATAAAACTCTCTTACAATGGTTTATGGTTGTAATTTGCATTTCTGCTCACTCCAGATAATACCATAACTTTCTTAAAACACTATTGATTTTTTAGTTGAATCATAGAGGTTGGACTGTTAAGACAGAACTAAAACGTAACCAAATATTAATTGTCATTCCCCTATCTGGATTGTTACACGATATTTTAGTAATTGCACGTCAGCAGAAATTTACTACTGCTCGAATGGCATTGTGTTTCGTCTAGTATAGCTTTGGACTATGAGTGAGTTTCAGAGTGTGGCACGAATTTTTTATTTATTCAATGCGTCTGTAGTTATTGGATAAAATAAGTATACTATTGATCCTCGATTTCTAAAAATGAAAACTATCGTACTTTGGGGTCCAGAAAACAAAGGGGGTCAACATTATTGATGTTAAGAGGTTGCATTTGTAAAGAGATATTGCATAAAAAATGCATGTACATACTTAAATGAAAATGTATTGTCGTAGCCTACTGACTTTGCGAAGGTAAGTAAAGGATATATACCACTGTGTTTCAGTTCCGTCTCGATTATTTTCCTTGGGTGGAATTATGGAGTTGAAACAATGAGCCGCTGTTAGAATCCATCTAGACATGATAACCATTCCACCACATTTCAAACGTCCGTTCTTTGATATCGACACAAACCAGGGATATCTCTTTCGGTTGACAGTCGTTCCTAATGAAAAATAGTATTATAATTTAATTTAAATAAGCACATACTTTGTGGGGAGAAGAGGAATAATACATGAATTATTTGATAAATAGAAGGTCAAATGATACAAGTATTTTAAAATTACTACTTCATGATTGATAAATGTCACAGCAGGGTTTCATTTGGAATTTTGCACTTTACCTCTGCCCCTCAACCCCCCATTCATTACTTCGATTTTTCCTGGAAGCATTATCAGATTACAAATGTGGGAATGTGATCTGAGACCAGATAATTTAGAAAAATGTAATGGAAAATATACAAACCGCTAACAATATCTTCGGTCACGTCGTCATGACATGTCCAATCTAACGAATATAAAGAATTTCAGTAAATATGTCTCTAAACAAATTTAGGAAGTTAAAATAAGATTGGTCTTGCCTTTTGGTATTTCATACTGTCCCAATGGACTGTACAAAAAAAAAGATAAAAAAATGGATTAGGAATAATTGAATTTAACTAAAAATTATTGACCGTAGCCGTCTATTCTTTCAGGTCTATTTCAAAATAGACAAATGGATTATTTTCACTGAAAGTAGATTTTACATGTAATTTAGAAAAATGTTTTCACGCCCTTTTTAATGTTCAACAATGCTACAAACAATACAACAAACAAACTCATCATGATGCTTTGAATTATATCAATTTAAATGCTCACCAGTTGACTTGCGTTGTATCAGGAACATTCCAACCTACAAAGTAAGAAATACAGTAACAGTCAACAACAAAATATATAAAACAATATAACAAAAACAGTATATCATTCCTATTGTACCGAAATTGTGCAAAAGTTCTTACTTCCATAAGAATCGTGAGACTTAGGTTGTTTGGTATCTAGCAGTTGGATTAATTCATTTTGTCTTCCAATGTCAGATCTGCAAAAAGAGGGACAGTCTTAAAATCTGGTAGCCTCGTTTTATGCGTGTCCAGCTATGCGAATTCGCAGTTGCTCATCAAACTTATTTCTACCAAATCATATGCATCGAAAACTCGAAGATATACAAGATATTGTAATTCCCTCGAATCCTCAATACAAGTCATAAATAACAATATACTTATTTTTTTCTAATATGTTATCGTAATAGATCACCTGACAGAGACTACTGAAGCAAAGAAAGCCTCAGCGAAGAGCAGTAAAATGGTCCAACAGGCCATGGACTTCGTTGCCTATAAAACTACCAGGCAACTGAAACAACCATAATGAATTCATTCAGGCATTCTGACTTATATATATATATATATAAAGCAAAGTTGTTTCGCAATAAATGTTGTTTAAATGTATAAATATATTGGACTCGAATTCACCCCAGAACGTGCAAATGTCGAGCAACTAGAGATGTTTAAAATGTCGTTCGCAAAGATGCGGCGAGCTGTTCTTTTATTGTAAGTGGCAATGCCGCTTATGATATAGGAAGAAAACGATAGAAACATATTTTGCAGTTGTATAGAGGCACAGTATCATTGATACCATAAATATATAATGTACCATTCTTGAATAAGAAGAAATCCAATTGAATCACGAATTACCACCATTTTATGCAGTGGTTTTTTTGAGGGCATACGAAACCTTATGGCCTAAACATAAATATATAATATTGCACTAATTCCGAGATATTTGCACAAAGAAATCGGATAAGTAACCCATGAGTTCAAAATTCTGAGGAACTGTGCGAAATCATCTAGCATCGAATGCATCGCTAGCAACCACATTCATGTTAATGTATTCACGTTATCTATTTATTATATATTTACAATGGTAGACAGGAATTTAGAATTCCATCACTAGGTTCACGCACAAGGCGTCGTTGAGTTATACCGCATAAATGTCGAGCTCGTACGACCTCACTTAGTTCATGCAATAGATCTATACTATCTGTCCGCTATACAAACACATTAATTAACATAGTATTATTTCATTAATACGTATTATAAAAAATATATAATGTAACCCTGTTAAATCAGGAATACTGAGGTCCAAAAACTGTGAAAGTGCGGTTCGCGTTAAAATTCTAAATTTAATTACATTTGATGCAATTTGTAGTTTACAAGATTATTCAAAATTCAAGTTCGGTAAGTGGGATTCAGGGATGGGTAAAGATGGCTTCGGATGAGCACGAAACAAGAGGCAAGCTTTCTTGCGTTCAACTACTAAGAAAGGTCCAATGACCATTTTCGTTAAATCAGTGTGCGCGTGATATCGGAATTACAGTATACATATTTACTAATGAAAAAAATTTGCAGAGGATACAGTGAAATGCAAATCACCAGAAAAGTTTAAGTGAAATGGAAGGTAATTTGGTAATTTCTGTGTATATGTTACCGAGACAGATTACTTGTACACCTAGACTTGTACACCAAAATACAATATATATTATGTATATACAATTAATGAACCCATGAACTACTGCGGTGTACTTTATCGTTCTTGAGGTCAGGCATTCAAGACCCTAATTTATGATGTCCTTTCAGTTTGGTTCAAGAGTTTATTAAAAAAAAATCTAAGCTTTTATTCTTCGTACGTACAAACGAGGGATATTTTCGAATGGAAGGTTAAAGGGTCGGGGATGATGTGATACGGTTACTGTTCGAGTCAATGACAAGAGTATATGATATGATTCCATTATTTTACCTCAATATAAAGTAAACTGATTTTCAAGTTCATGTTTTATTTTACACAAACGTAATTATATAGGCAATCAAAAAAGTAACCGCTGAACGGTGCTCGGGAATATACCGACATACATGTGCAAGTCTTTTCTGTCATAAATTCACGGAAATTACAAGTTGCCGGTAAATTTTCTCCATAATATAAGCAAAATCGGTAAACATATATTCATTGATAAAACGTTATTTTACCTAGGCATTGATTTTTTATAAGGAGTTTGACTCTTCAACGTGAAAAATCGTAACGACTGATATCGTACTAACACAAACTTTCCAACTATCCTATGATTCCGTAAACATAATTACAACAAAGCTCTCCGTTTGCAATTCGTAATACTAATCGCGTCTGACAGTGCTGCATCTCCCGCAGCTGCACCTCCAAAGTGCAATAAAGCGACAGCTACGAACAAGAATGCTGGCAGCTTTCACACACGCTGGAAAGCACGCCCCACTTAAACGTATCATCGGTCTGGTTCAACATTTTGTTATATATAGAAGATAGTGCATTCAACTATCGCTTCACACAAGCCCAGATTTGTATTGGGGAAATGCTACAGACCTCTGATGCTGATAATGTTATTGTATCAGCCAGCTGTACTTCAGTACTCGTATGTAATGGATTCATCGACTTTAGTTTAGGTCTGAGCGTATAAGTAACAAATGAATTTAATGGAATGGGGATTGTGTCATTGTGTCGCTCTTGTGTGTCTTAGACGAAAATCTGCTCGATTTATAGCTATAGCTCAGGGTTGGGAATGCGATACTACTTTATGGAATGCTATATCATTCAGAGTTCACTGTACATTTATTTTTTATGATGAAAGAATATTGTATATTTAAACAGAATTATTCTGAGATATTGTGAATGTAAATACTATTTGATATGCCTACGCAAGCAATCGAAGATTCTTCACCGAATTCTGCTAATCAACAGTTAGAAGGTTCTCAGGCAGGTTCCTCAGAAACCCAAAAAGATACGGAATCCAGCAGTGTAACTAGACGATTCGATATTGCAAAGTCATTAGCTGGCGTGTTTGAAGATATCTGTGAAGGCCAAGAGTCAAAGCTACATACTGCAGCAAGATGCGGAATGCGCGATAAGGTGGTGGATGCGAGACCTTATAGCTACATATTTGTTTCAACTTTTAATGAATACAACTTCCATTTGATTATTATTATTTTTTCAAATCTCTCTATAGGGTATTATTAATTTCCAACTTTCAAGTTTTATCATGGACCCAATAGAAAATTCTAGTTTTGGGGTGCCAGAATCACTAGATAATCTAATGTTCTGGAAATAAGTCACATCTCTCATTCCTATATCAAACATACTTTGTTTCTTGAAGGTAC
>QXVX01001367.1:159245-181312 GCA_013436065.1 Halocynthia aurantium | reverse complement strand
GCATAGTTGTGGTTTGCCCAGGGCATTTCCTGTTATTTACAAGTGTTGTGTGATTTCCTGTTATTTACAAGTGATTTCTTACTGTTCTAGTTTACCAAAACTACGAGTGTTTTCGACTTTTGATTCTGAATGGGGCAAGACTTCACGTACCCTCAAATGATCGTGGTTTCGGGAGAACTCTAGTTACGGCCGTACTGCGTCACCAGTGTGACGTAAGATTCTTGAAGCTGATCGCGGTGTGCGGAGGGATACGTCACGGAGATAAAAAACACATCGATGAAGCCGTCGCAGTATTTCGTCAGTTCAACTACGATTTTGATTATTCGAGAAAAGAATGTTTGCAATTCATAGATGAATGGGGTGGTAAGATGTTTTTTTACCTTTATTAAAATTAGCTGATATCGGTGGTGATTTGGATTTCTGGATTTCCCGGTTTAGTGGACATACGCTTAATTTATACCAATACTGTATTCGACAGATAAATACTATTATTCTCCTTAAACAGGATCTGTTTGATCTTTCTTTATCCACTCAATTTTTAATTTAATCTCTATCGTTGGTCGAGAAATGATTCAGCATGATGAAAATACCTGCTAACCAAGCCGCGAAGTAGATTATTAGATATGTAATAGGGGAGCTCGAGGCTAATAAGCGAGGGAGGGGTATTGAAACTAATATTTTTAAATTGGCCGGATAAATGGTCCGCTACCAGTATTTAAATTTGTATTTTAGGAGTCCCGCTTTATTTTAACCTAATGTTTTTTTTCTCCACAGCTCATCCGATGCAACTTACTCAGCTCTGCAGGATTTCGTTTCGTCTTCATCTCAAACAGGCGGCATTCAAAGAAATCAACAATTTGAATTTACCACGCAGTATTAAACATTATTTATCGTTTTCGTAGTATCCGTAAAAGTGAAAAAAAAATAATCAGGATATTTCGGATTTGCGTAATACAGACTGCAATTAAAGCCAAGTACGTTACCCGGGTTACCCCTCATTCTCTAATGATTTGAAAAAATGTGGGAATAACATAGTGACAGAAGTAGCCTAGGCAAAATACTCGAAAGATGTCTGGTGAAATTGATATCTCACGATCAGAGAACGTCATTTTTATATGTCAGTAACAGTAATAGGAGTATCGAATTCTAAAGTCACGGTGATACGTTTTTGCTGAGCAATTTCGTGTATCAGATTCAATTATAAATTACAACTTTTTTTGAGCATTATTCGTCGGTCAACGCAGTTTACGTTTGCGGTTTATTAACCAGAAATTATGGTTGGTATGTTTATTCAGGGCCTGGCAAATAAACCTTGCTGCACGCCCCACATTACCCTAACCCAGTCCTGCTTTGAAATATACATAGTGACGAAGTGTAATGACCCAAATTTCGGTGTGATTTCAAGGAAGAGTCGGTATTTGGCTTAGATCTGCTAGAACCGATAATCGCCTTGAGCTAAACTAATCAGTGAAAAATGTTGATGCTGTTATGATAGTTTGTCTATACTCTCTACTACTACTTTTGATTTCGTTACCTATAGCCAATGAATTTATTATTGTGTGTTATTTTATTTATTATTAATTCAATATAATACATGGAGGGTTAATAAAACAGGTTCAAATCAGCGCTTGTTTAGATGTTTCCACGCCGATAGCGCAAATTTTCTGAAGAAAATTCAAAGTAAAATAGTTGCACAACCTGATCATTATTTGCCACGTAGTGAACGAGTCTAAATTTATCCATTATTATACCTAAGCGCAAATTTATTTATCGTTATACTGTAATTTCAAACGCCCGTGGCGTCACGGGCACCTCAGGGAAAGTTACAACTTGTAAATGACCTGGTGATGCTCTTCTAATGCTTAAATGGTTGTTACTTTTTTTATTGTTTCAAATCGTGGTTTTGGAATGGCTCGGCCTTATAAAACTGTTCACAACACTGCACCATACAATTCTGCTTTTATGTACACAGTACGTTTGATATAAGGTCGAATGTAAGGGCCGCAGATATTCGTATCAATACGAAAGCAAGATTGTTTCATGTAATGCATGTAAGTCTATGGCTCTATGCGATACGTTTTGGGTTAATCATTAGAAGTGGCATCAACCATAAGTATGGTAACGAGATGAAAGACTTTCATCTTGTAATAGAAAAAGCATTTACTTGCGGAAATAGACAGTATATAGTATTTACAGTACCTCTACAAAGTTCTCAGCTTACTCATCACTGGTAAAAAAATTATTAGGAAAAGCTTGAACCAAATATCTTTTTTTGTGCATTTTACAAGTTCATTCAAAATTCGAGAAGATACGTTTTTTCTATATCATACTATATCATTAAAAAATATAGTAAATTTCTTTCGAAACTATGATACTTATTGTGGAAATGCAATGCTAATACTCTCTGTCCACGTAATATAAACACAAGAATATGAAATCAGTGAAATCATCTAAAATATATCGTGCCGCGGTTGATCAAGTCTGGATATTACTGTTATTAGATAAGACATGTTTTCATCCATTATACTCGAGTCGAGGCCTTCGTACGCATTAACCCGTACAAACTACAAAGTACTGTATTAGTTGAAGTAAAGTTTAAACAAAGAATTGGAGATTTAGAGATTTGAATTATGCTTTAAAAAGGTCACAACAAAATTGCTACAATGTTTTTTTGTGTGACGTGTATGGTACTTGGTAGACGGGTATTCGTGTATTTTGCATAATATTCTGCAGCAAGATACAGAAGCGAGATGGCAAAAAGAGCATCGATCTGATATCATTTCCAAATTAATCGTCACACATACGTCCGCAGTTGAATTTAGCAGGCGACTAGGATTGTGCCTCACCTCGCGGCCATTCGTACCCGTATTGTTGGTGTTTACGGAATCTTACGTGACCATAGAGGAACAATCAAGTTTATAATCCAAGGGGCGAATTGTACTTAATATCACTGTTGTTCCCAGATTGTTTTGATCGTATGACGTACAACTCTGATGACTAACATCATAAAGTAGAAATACGTTTAAAATAACGTAGACAACAACTATTTCCACCACTATGGTGCTTCGGGCAAACAGCACGTACCACACCATGTTGTCAGTATGTCACAAAACTCTAATAAACATTTACAGGTTACAGGTGGGAAATCCCGGCGTGACTGTAACGTGGGACTACTCAGTCATGGTTAGGAAAGATTCATGACAAGATAACAACAAGATAACACAGTTACCGAGAACAATTTAGTTCATTATTTGATTTTCTGAACCATTTATAGCAGAGCATGTGTCCTTAAAACCGATTCAATGCAACAAACCAGCAGAAGGAAGCATAATTTAAAAATTAGACAACAGATTTTCAACTGGCCTAGCAGAGTAAACAGCGATCCAATCTTTCACGCTCAGTAACTCACTATTACCTTCATCGGGCAAAATGTGCCTCATTGTTTATTTTTCCCACCTCAAATTGTTGTCAAATGTAGAATTTTTCCCGCCACTATCACTATTACGGTATCGCAGGGCAGGTATTAAGCTGGTGTATACCCCGTGGCATAATGTTATAAAGCGACCCTCAGGTTATTTAGCACGTTCGCTACTATCAGCGATAGTAGGTCTTGTACGCCGCTTATTGTGATCGCTTCGGGACAGTCTCTTTTTGATAACAAAACTAGCTGATATGAGATATGAATATGTTTTGTTCCCCATTAAAATTGATAACAATACATGATTGATGCTACAGCATTTGACTCTTATATTTCTGAAAAAAAGCGTAATTCTCCGACAAAAACGAACAACCGCGGTCATTAGAATTTACTACTTATTCTGCAGAGCTTTCAATTTGGTCCTTTTTTTGTCTGTCTTCCTATTTCGTTCCATAAATTCTAAACTAACCGACCTATTTTACGCATCAGCTAGCTATTAGGGCAAAGGTGTTTTGTAATAAGCTTAGTAATGACTTTGAATGTTGATTTTAGAAATATGTTTTTCAACGCGTTGTATTAGTGTGTTTGAGAGAGATTACTTGAACTCAATCCCAAAAACAATTATTTACGATAAGGGAAGGCGATAGACACTAAATTTCACCAGATAGCAGGTCTCTTCGTATTCTGTAAATCCCGAAGAAGAAAAAATACCAAGAAAAAATATATACTGTACAGTGGTATAAAACGAGAGAGGACTTCAATTTCATTATCAGTAGTTTGCAGCATGCAAATATCTAAACTTGAGCTATTAATTCATGTGACTCGTGGACTGCTTATAATGAAATTTGTATTATTCTTTCGGTAAAGATTAAAATAATATTGTGTGATTGGTAAAGAGTATAATGAAGTATATTTTAACAAATGATATAGTGCTAACAGGAATTTTTGCGGTCAGTTTCTATTAAGGCGTGTCCCGTGTTACCGAAATACCAGCGTCAAAAGAAAAGTATGGTATAATATAGCAGGCTTGAAGGAAATATTTTTTTTTAAATGTATTTTTATCGAAACTATAGCTATTTGGATTTATTGCAATATTTTAGTTTGATAACCTCAATCTTGTGAGAATAAAACCATACAACAATAGAATTAATGCTCACGGAAGATTTCAGCAATCCTGTAATTTTCCATTACCTCGTCTAAAAATGAGGAATCCTTTTGTGTTGAAAGCGGCGCGTTTTGTCATACAACTCTGTGTTTGTGATTGCCCTGTCTGATCCAAGATACAAAGTCAGTATATATAAATTTGGATATTAAAATGTTGCAAATGTGCGCCACAGAGTTAATGTATTCAAAAGGATTTTAATGAGGTAGACAAACTGACTTAATAGGCAAATGACAACAGCGCCTTTTAATAACGTGAGGTTTCGACACGCAGAATAACAATACACCGAAAACAAAAAATACTTTATTAGACGGTTACAAACAAGCATAATTGTGGTCGTAAAAGCCAGGCGTGCCTAGAGTGACGCATCAATTGACACGAGCTGTGTAATATGTTTTTATTGTTTTTCTGGTAGGTTTTTAATGTAAAATACTGATAAATAAAATAATACCTAGAACAAGATCATCCACCGCGAAACGAAGCATCTCAAGAGAAAATGGACGTCGATACGGTACTTTTTTTGAAACTTTTCTTTTGAAAATATCGTGATACTGTCTTACTAATAATACAATGAATTCGCCTGAAGTATATTTATATTGGAATGACCGGACTAATAGGTCCGTTGATTGATACGGTTATATGGAAATGTAGCAGACTGTTTCATTAAATCTAAACGGACGTGGAAAAGGTACCGTTTTTGGAACTTCACTTTTGAAAATATCGTGATACAGTTTTACTAATAATACAATAGATTCGCCTGAAGTATATTCGTATTGGATTGACTGGACTAATAGGTACGTTGATTGATTCGTTTATATAGAAACGTAGCGGAATAAACTTGATGCTATTTTTGAAATATCGTGATACAGTTCGACTAAAAATACAATCAATTTGACTGATAGTGAAACTTGGATTTACATGACTAGTAGGTCTGTTGATTGATCCGGTTACATGGGAACGTAGCGGAATACTGTATACTCAAAACTGCATATATAGTTTATATGTATAAAGTATATCATTCTTCCAATAGATTATAAAATTCATTAAATCTTGCATTAAAAAAGTGAATAAAACTGTGTTTACAGTTCATGAATTAATAGCTAGACGTGTAAACTCGAACCTAAACAAAGCGAGCCTTCTCTACGTTACACCAAATTAAGTGGGTTCTAAATTGTACACGGCACGGCGTAAAAGATTCCTGAATTGCTTTTGTTCATTTCTAGTGCCTTTTATTTATTCAGTGATAGTTGTAAAATGCTAAATAGTATTATTATTTGTACTGTCCGGTATCTAGAGATGGTGCTGTATTTTGATATATGCATAACGTTCTCGTTCAAAAATCAGCTCTATTTTAATGATTAAGATTTATTTAAATTTAAACTACAAATTCTACAGATTGCCCGTATCAAATGTAAACCAGTACAGTAATACCAAACTAAAATTTCTAGTTCCACCACAAGCCGAGGGTAGTTTTTTTAACACAGTCGTGAATTTATCAAGTGCTTTTTGAATAGCTTTCTGTTGTATGTGAAGCTAGCTGCTGGATAGTGAAGCTACATAGACATGGTTCTTTTCATAGATGCGGTTTCGCAATTCAAGTACCTCGATTATAGTCTTTGTAAACAAAAGATGAACCGTCCATCTTACCGTAACGGATATGAAAACATTTGAGTTTTTCATTCATTTCGGGAAAGTAAACAATATGAATATGGCAGCGGGGGACTCGATCCGCCTTAAAATATAATATTTGTTTCTACTGTTCATCATGACAACTTGACAGCAATTCATTTCAGCTAATTTTCAGGTATTGTTATCAGATAATTTGTCATTTTTTGTCATTTTAGATTCGTCTTTCTTTCGAAAAGAAGGAGTGACAAACTAAGCTTAACTTATTGTTATTTCGAATTATGTTATTTTACTTAGCAAACATTAGGCTATTATCTATCACCATTGTATATAGGAAATTTAACATATAGTTGTAATTTTTCTTTCTCTATTTAGCCATCCAAAAAAAACGAGCCTGCAGGGGAAGAGAGGGAAAAATGGGGGTCACAAATTGAATTCCTACTCTCTTGCATCGGATATTGCGTCGGATTAGGAAACGTGTGGAGATTTCCTTACCTAGCTTATAGAAATGGCGGAGGTAGGCTCACAATCAAATATATCAAATATCAAACATGCTACCTACATACAAAAGACTTCAGTAGCATATAAACAACCTATTTCTTTCCCAGGGGCATTCCTTATCCCATATATCATTATGTTGGTTTGTTGTGGAATACCGTTGTTCATGATGGAGTTATCTTTCGGCCAGTTTTCTGGCCTGGGGCCTGTAACAGCCTGGCGTGCAAGTCCTATTTTCAAAGGTAGTTATAAAGCATAGGATGATAATTTTGACTAGAAGTACGATGTAATTAACAGCTATACTATCACTGACAAATACAGTATATTAGCATAATTTATATGTTTTGTAGGAATTGGCTTCGGAATGGTAACGGTCTCTTTCCTCGTATGCATATACTATAACGTTATCATCGCCTATTCTTTGTTCTACTTGTTCGCCTCATTTCAATCTGTTCTACCGTGGACGCAATGTGGACAATGGTGGAATAAAGAAGTTACTTGCGCTAACGTCACTGTAAGTTACAATTTACAATGTCGTTGACTAAATTGCAGAATTCATTAGAAACAACCCATGGCACTGAAAAATGTATCGGCATTATATCATTGCACTTGAAATGTAATCATAGCTGGGTTAACATAGCGTAAAAGTTGCAAATGCTACGGCTCCGCGGTTTCATATTTTTGATTTTATCAGGTAATTTCGTGTAGCGATTGAATTTACAAACAACCATCTTTATATGTTCAACAATTCAATGTAACAGAGTATCTGAAGAATACACAGGCATTTTTAAAAAAATGCACTGCTGTGACCAATGTCTATCTATGAATAGGCTGATAAACCCCAGACAATATCAACACGTTCCTAAAATCATACATCTCATATCTATTGGAAATTGTTTGTGTAGAATACCACGTATTACAACGAAACAACTACACTTATGCCTACGACAATGGCAATGCCAACAGCGACATCAAACATGACTCTCGAAGTATCAAAAGTGAAACCTGTTAGCGAAAGCGAAGAGTACTGGAAGTGAGTTTACAAAAATAACAACGAAAAACTCGAATCATTATTAGATGTTATCTTCACTTTACATGAATTACATTTTACCGTAATTTAGGTACCGAGTACTTCGAATTGACAGAAGTACCGGAGTTGACGACCCAGGAAAAGTATTATGGGACCTATGTCTTTGCCTTCTATTAGCTTGGATTGTCGTATTTGCCTGTCTTGTCAAAGGAGTGAAATCGACTGGAAAGGTGCAAACACGAGACTAACGGATTATTTGACATTACCATTAATGTTACGTAAAACCATAATGTTCTCAATTTGAATTATTTTTTTAAATCCAGGTCGTTTACTTCACTGCGACGTTTCCCTATATCATTCTAATTATATTATTCATTCGAGGAATGACACTTGAAGGCGCTGGAAAAGGAATTTACTTCTATGTTGTTCCAGAATGGGAAAAATTGAAGTCGTCTGCGGTACGCTATTGGACAAAATATATAACAGTCAATATCCCAATTTACTGATAATTTACTTTTTCAAGGTGTGGAAGGACGCTGCTACACAGATATTCTATTCATTGGGTGTTGCTTTCGGTGGCCTTCTTACTTTTGCTTCTTACAACAAATTCAGCAACAATATTTATCGGTATAATTATGATAACCATATTCAGTATTCAAATAATAATATAACTAAATGTAGGAAAGAATAACAGTAATCAAATTGCATACAGCTTATTTTTATAATTATCTGAAACAGGGATGCTCTCATCGTCTCGGTAGGCAACTGTGCGACAAGTGTTTTCGCTGGTTTTGTTATATTTTCCGTGATAGGGAACATGGCACACAGATTAGGATTGGAAGTTGACCAAGTTGCGGATGAGGGTAAGATAATTTCCATTCCCACTGAAATCCAATACTAGAAATTCCTCAAGTTTTACTACTTCATCTTAACTCAGGTCCCGGATTAGCATTCATAGCTTACCCACAAGCGGTTGCATTACTTCCATTACCACAACTATGGGCTATACTATTTTTCTTCATGCTGTTCACTCTGGGACTGGATAGTCAGGTAGGGAGATATTTTACCGCGTATTTTTTCACAATTTGCATACAATATTAATATTTTCTGTTTCGTTCAGTTCGCTATGGTTGAAACTGTTGTCACCGGTCTGATGGACGAATTTCCCCAGCTCCTGCGTAATCGCAAATCATATCTAACACTTGCAGTTTGCGTTTTATCATTTCTACTCGGCATTTTACTGGTTACTGAGGTAACAAAATCTCTAGTTATTACCGTCGTGACAAAATACGTAAATTTCTGGATTACATGACAAAACTATCCAACAGAATTGCTCATTTGCAGGAATACTGCAAACGTGTAGTTATGAACGGAAATATATATGTGTAACCTTTCTATTTAGGGAGGAATGTACTGGTTCAATCTGTACGAATGGTATTCTGCCTACTACGGTCTTTTGATTCTGGCTTTTATTATGGTTGTTGCTGTCAATTGGGGATACGGTAAGGACAAATTTGGTTGACAATGCAGTTTTTTTCGTTTTGTTAATAACTAAAGTCCTGTAATCCCTTCCAGGCTTCTTTTTCACATTCAAGTGGCGATTCAACCAAGACATAAAACTAATGCTGGGAAGAGAACCGAACTGGTATTTTAAAATTACATGGATGTTCGTCACCCCATTAATGATCCTGGTAATAGTTTTGACAATTGCAGTACATGTAGTACGTAAGAGTGAATTTTACAGTACGTACGTGTTAACCTTACACATTTTTTTTCAACAGTTTATCATCATATACTCTGGAATAAACTACTCACCAATAACCTTCGAAGGATACAAATACCCTAAATGGGCAGACACCTTGGGGATGTGCATGAGCTTCTCTGTGTGTGCGACAGTGCCAATATACATGATAATACGAGTAATTTATTCACTTATAAAAGGCGAGAGTCTCATGAATGTGAGTACCCAGTACTGCTATATGTTGAATTGGAAATTACTGAAACAGAAAGAATAGATAAGATATATCCGACTCAGCTAGAATAGTTTTTCTCAAATACAATACAATTTCTTCCCCAATTTAACTGACGACACAGTAGACAAGCATGTCATTCCCACTTCAAAATGACGAGCACGTTGGGATAATTATTTTTGCAGGGAATTATATAAGCAATAACGAAATGAGGAATAACTATTCATATGAATATATTTTTCGTCAGAGTAGGTCCTTGCTCTTCCGCAGTTAAAATACATTACTTATTATTACAGCTCATAAAGCCCAGCAAGGAATGGCGACCATCCGATCCTACAGTCGAGTACGATTCCCAACTAGGAACCAAGAGCATGGATTATGCTGTAACGACTCTTCCTACATATACACAAACTGTTTCGGATGTAGTTGTCGATGCCTATGATGGTATTGAAAAGTTGTAAAATAGACGAGCAGCAGAAGATTCAACGTGTAAAAATATAGTAGATATTTTATTTAACATGTAAAGAATGATTAGAATTGTGCATGCACTCAACTAATTTTTAATACAAATCATCATCTTTAGCTAACAGTTGTTAAAATGTATACGTATTTCGCTTTGTGTAAGAAATAGCAGAACGCCGCACCGCGCAAAACACTGGCGCATAGTATGGTGCATAAATAATTTCGTGATCGCCTTGTATTACACTCCTGAATACAAAGAATCACACAGACCTAGCTCTTCAAAATTATATATGCGCCACACAAGTACCTATGATAGACCTGAATCTAGAGTACAATCGCTAACGTAACTGCTGTGTTATATCTCATATGAAAGCCGGTTAGCACTACAGCATGTAACGCGTATTTTGAAGCGTACAAAAAAAGAGAGGAAATAATGGTAGTTTCTCCAAAAAAATCTAATATTTTTTCACGTGGCATGCGTACAAGCAATGATGAATCAATCAACCAAAAATTAACGAGGTATAATAAATACGAAGAAAGCAGTAGATTAATCATCACTCGGTAACATCACCCACGCTTGTGATTACACCGCAGCTCTCGTGTACAGCTTCAGGTGTTAATTCTTGAGTTTCGGTTTCACAAGATGGCGGCAATTCATCCTTATATGGTGAGCATGATTCTAAATCAGCTTCCGTCTCAATTGAGTTCACATTTCTGTCGTGGATGGATGATTCGCTAACGTTTTGACCGATGGTATCAATGACACTGTCTCTGGTATGAGAAATCTGCAACAGTAAATACGCATTGAAAGTTTTCTACCGGAGGTTCTGGTGAAATGTCAACTTTTATTGACATTAATCATCGTACGTTTGGCCCCAGTGCATTGCTTAAACTAGGTAGGACAAACAGTTAGTGGTTAGCATCATAACATAACAAACCAATATAAAGCAGTTCTTAGTTTGCTCATCAACATTTAGCATTAACTTACCGTGGCAGATAATTGACTACTAGCTTCAGTTTCGCCTGAGCCGTCCTGGTGGAAAGGAGAATTGAGTTCACCAGGCCGTGTATTGCCAACGGCAGTTGGATGTTCGTAATTCGATACGATATTTCCTCTGGACGACGCGATGACGGGAATTGCAGCAGCGTGTAACTGTGGCATGTAACTTTCGGATGTTTTCGAGCAATATGCTAAGTCTGTTGTACCAACGTTAATGACTGGGCAAGAGAACGAGGCTTCGCCTCTGTTATACTGTGTAGAATACCCGTAGCCGTTCGATGGAATAACTCCGTGTTGAATGTTATATCCATTGCTTTCGACATATCTTTCGTTGGAAGATTCGCTTATCCGTGGTGATGACATACTTGTTGGCGCTGTCGGTGATGGGTGCTGGTTCAATATTGGCCCTCCAACGCTCTGTCTTTTCCATTTCATTCGCCTATTTTGGAACCACACTTTCACCTAGCAGATAAATGGATTTGGGACATGAAAAAATGCACCATAAATATTTTATATATGTTTGACCTAATGAATTTGGAATTCGTGTATTAGGAAGTGATTTGTGACGAATTTATTTCAATAAATCTGAAGTCAATAATGGTTATTTAACCGCTGGAAGAAAAAATATCCCCAAGTTAACTCGTGCAGAGAGTCCTAAAGAGCCAGAGTCCATTTAAAATCAGGAAATACGATTTGTTCCGTCTATTAATAAAGTAACGCGTATCCATTCAAGCAGATTTTTGACAATTAGTGGGCAAGTCATTTCCGGTAGCTCTGTCTGTTTATTGTTAATTTTTGTTCTAATCAAACGACTGTTCTCGATAATAACTGTTAACCTGTCGTTCGGACAAATCTAACTTCATGGCAAGTTCGTATCGCCGCAGACGAGTAAGATAATTGTTCCTCGCAAAGTCATCTTCCAGTTGCAAAACTTGCTCCTTCGTGAAAGACGTTCGAATTTTTTTGCTCGGTTTACTCGCTGTTGAGTCCGGTTGTGCTGACACTGTTTGAGTATTACAACGCGTCATATTACTTGGAAGGTATTGGTAAAGTGGGCTACCAATTATTTTACTGCTACTGTTGTATGATTTTGCATCTTTCAAAGATCGGGCATCACTGCCGACTCGGAATTTTCTAATATTCGTTACTCCGTTTAAAGGGAGTCATCTGACAATATGCAAGTAGAAAATATTGATCTAGTGGCCATATAGTATATTAGTTTGAAAAATCGCAACCGGTAATTTCTAAGTTGAAAATGATTCAGGATGCCGGATGTTTGAAGACGAATTTACATTACACAAAAACAACCTGGCTTCGACTTCTGTACGACCGACATCCTCAACTTAGCATCACTGTCTGGTTTCGTCGTTTCGAAATATTGTCCGCCGGTGGAATACGATAAGATACCATGCTGCGTGCTGCTGTCTGGGAACCGATATCCGGTATACCGGCTTGCCGGGTAGTTGTAATGAAAACCCGCGCCTGGTGGATGGTAACTAGTTTCCGAACTCAGAGAATCAGGAATTCGATCATCCGGAGTATGTATGAAGTTTGGATGCATAATCTTTGCCGAAAAGTAAATATCTATGTGTTAAGGCGAATACTAATATAATATTAAAAATATGGCTATTCATTCGTCGGCCGCTGATAGCGTAACGGCCACATTCCCTTCTCTGCCATGTATCAACGACTTCTTACTCGGCGTATTAATAGACTCCGAGTTTTAAGGTGGCTTCATTTATTTAGGCTCGACTTATACGCTGGCATATACGGTGTACATAATTGTCAAATGATTTGTTTTTATTAGGCCACAAGTTGCTCCTACTTACGTGTTTCATTCGTGGTGAGGCATTTTCTCTATTTTCCAATGTCGTTTCATATGACGACGTCGAATCTTTGAAGGATCGAAGGAAATAAATATCGACAGAAAACAACACTATAAGAACTAAAACATTTATGGTAATCGCAAACCTGTTGGTATCTGTACAGTGTCTACAATGGCGCGGTTTATACATGGCGGAGTGGCACTATGTCTCTCATTTACCGAGCTGCTGGGGTGCGTTCGCCAATTACTTTCCGACATCGCTGCAACAACGTCCTCCTGTGTTTCAGATGTTCTATCGGAGTTAGGTTCCCGCAGTTCATTATAATGCGCTAACGAGGTATAGCTGTTGCCATTTTTCTCAAAAGAAACTCCCGCGTTGTACGGGTTTACGTGATAGTTTTGGGAATCTTCAGAGCAATGTGGATTCTGTAGGTGTGTTCTATCGCAGTTTTCATCGCTCGTTTGATTGTTTTCAGACGACGTGACCTCGGTACTGTACCATCCCTTAGCCTCCGCGGGCAATTGAAAACTGGTGTCCGCAGCGACATTACCAGTCGCGTTGTCGCTTGAATGATACTGGTAGGACGGTTTAATTATACATGTGTTCTGTGACGCCCACTGGCCATAATTTTGACCGCCGAACGAACCAAATACCGGTGCGTGATAACCGTGATGTGAATGCGGTTGACCACTGTATGATTCTGAACATAAGAATTCTAGTTATTAAACTACAATTACGATCTGACAACATCTCGCTGTGCTGTCGGCGTTATAAGGGCGAAAAATAAGGCGTTCAGTAGGAAGGGGCACTACGTTAGAATTATCGGAGTAGTGTATTTGAACAAATAAACTTAGGTCATGATCCTGCTGACATGGTAATATTAGTAATTAGTGTTAAGGAGGGGCGCCAATTCTAGCAAACTTTATATTTATTAATTATATTTCATGTCTAGGACTTAGCGTGCTATCCATATTGCTGGTTATTGCAGTTCTGTAACTGGTAACAATGGACAACTCACTGTAGCGGGTACTAGCTTAACAACATCCAACGTATTCATCGCCTGATCTAAGTAAATGTGACGTAACTGTAATTGATATAACACCTCTGCAAATCATCTAATTTAAAATCTGAATCGACTACGCAAAATATTACTGATTATATTCCACGTAGTATCTAGGAATACATTTAATCAAACGCTGTACCCTAATTAAGTTACAGAACGAAACAATGAACACTACATAAGGAACTGAAGCATTGAAATGGAACCTGGAAGAACGGACGGCATCGTCTGTTGATAGGGATACGGATATATGTAAGAAGTCGAACTGTGTGGTAGAGATGGATACGATGAATCCTGGGCTTCGTGTACTTTGTAAGACTGCTCCATCAATGGACTGATCGATTGTGAAATTGATTTAGATATGTATAAATCAGATATATACTACAAACAAAACAAAAAAGAGATAGATCACAGGTGACTATGCAATTTTCATATAATCATGGAAAAATGTATACCTAACATCTACTACCTTTAGACTTTACCTCTATCTACAATGACGTACACTCATCTCACTTCACTCTAAAATAAATTGACAGTACTACGTTTTAAATTCGGAAGAAACTCTTGAGCCAAATTCGATTAAGACGATTGTTCTGAACTATGTTTAAGCAGTGGATAGCACTTTCTGTATTCGCCATTGGTAACATAGCTTTCATCCTACAAATTAAATGGTAAGCTGATTTAGTTCACCATATGTCTTTGACACACACGAACGTGCGGTTATTTTCCGGGTTTACTACAGAAGCGCGGATGAACGATGCGAAGCGCGTGAGTAAGAGTCAAAATATAGCTGAACTGAAACAATGCGGAAGCAATCCGGTATATCAACTTTTATTTTTTGTCGAAACATCAGAGCTCTGACCAGATGCTGCATCATACTCGAGCGACATCTTCATTAAAGTAACGGAACACAGACTGAGGCTTGATGAAATACTGAGCGTTGCATTCAAATATTCGATGAACGAAATAGTTCGCATCAACACAAATATTATGGGCTTATGTTTCCTATTTACTTCTGACTAATTGTCAAGCAATTTACAGACGATCAACCTCGCGCAGGAAATACATTAAGTAGCGCACTATAGTTCACAATAAGCAAACGTTGCGACGCTGTCACAGCTAATGTATGCAACGGAACAGCATCTTTTTCACAATTCCCGACCTTTGAACTTCGACCAGATTGATTCATCTCTCTAAGAACAGTTATGTGCATCATTGTAAAACGTTGTGCCAATGACTATTTAGTACTTAAGCACAACTAGGGGAAATAATCCCACGTGGACTAAGGAAGGGCGGCTTCCTGAAGACTGTGCTGTGGATTGAGAATCCTTTACAGCACGTAGTCTACTGTGGAGTACTCTACCTTTCACTGAACTTCACTGATCGAGGCATATTTAAATTATATTTAGGCGAGTCCTTACAGTTTCACAACTACTCACTATCAACAACAATATGAGCTAAATATTCTAAGGCTATCTATAACTTTAAATAAACTTGCCGCTACTTGTGAATCAGGATACAAACTGGAACTTCATACTTTACCCTTCCCTGAACTTTAATGACCATTGATGCACACTAGTATTATAAACCTTATCTGCCTTCGTATTTGTTCTAGTACGCTATGCAAAGCAGGCCACAGTGTGGGAAGTGATACGCAAATTCACTAGCTGCATCGAGTGGGCGGTAAAGGAAGCATCAGGCCAGTTGTTTTTATCTTGCGGGTGGCTTAGTAATAAAACGAAATAACAAGAAATGAAGAATTTACTCGTGCAAAGAGCTACCAACAGTCGAAATCGCGCTTTGGAAAATAATGCGACCCTTTTTCCTTGCGACAAAGCCGACGACGGCATAAGTGCTCGTAAACTAGGGCGACGTTTCTCAGTCCTACGGAAGACAGCCGTGCGAACAAATGCCTTTGACATTCGAACTCTCACTATGCGGAGTCAATACAAAGGCACAGACTACACTACTAAATAACAAGATACCATGGTATTTATGAATTGGTGTAATACGCACGTTGGTATCTATATTTTGAAAAAAAACATGTATTGCACAACATAGCGATGAAATTCATTAGAAATTACATTGGAATTTAAAGAATGAAAATCACGTATTGAAAATACTAAGCAGAAGACTGCCTTTTCATAGAATATATATGAACTTGAGATGATTTACTTACCGAGCAATGAGGAATGAGAATTAAAATCAAGAGGAAATTCTACTCGCTTGAGTGAGCACCTTTCACTGAATGGATAAAAGTCCTGTGGTTCGAAGAACATCTATGCCACGATGTAAAACCATGACACCACGATACCCTTCTTTTACTAACTGTGCAGCAAACTGCAAGACACAAAAGTAAACAATATGACATAACTATAACTACATCATGGAAAACAAAAGGAACATAAAAACCTCTGTATCCTTTCCTTTAGTACTCAACCCAACCCGTATAAATCTTAACCATATACACTACTTACTGTAGGGAGATTCTCTAGCTTTCAATAATAATTTGAAGTATAAAACTCACGTTAACATCATCCTTGCTTTGTTTGATTCCAACAACAACTACCAGACTTGCTTTGGCCTGACTTGGGGCCTGTAAACCACTGGAGGGCAGCAATGACCCATCGCTTGCAAAGGCAGAGATGTATGGAATATTGTAACTCCCAGGAATGGCGGCTCGTTGAAATTCATCTTCTGACCTATATGTGTTGAATGTTTTTTATCAACCACACATCATACTAACATTCTTAACTAACCTCACGTCTAAAATGCATATTTTTGGCTTTGCATTCTTTCCAGATCGTTTCACCGGAGTTTTGGAGTCGGTGGAACCCCGTAACTCGCACAGCTGGATAAGATCATCGGCCGAGATCCTTGGACAAATCTCACTTTTCAGATCCGCAAGAGGAATTTCACTCATGGACTTAAATTAGAGATATCACTTCAACTACCTGTATTTTCCAGACTGTAGTAAGGTAAAAGCAAATAAGTTGCAAAAGTTTTACCAGCTCATCATGGGGGAGTGTATTGTAATCATCCGTGTAGTACGACATGGTCTGTCTTTGGGTCTTAACACTGCCTTTTGCATGTACGCGATATGTGGCACTCTTCGGTGTCGTGCAAAAAAGCTGAATTGAGCTTTTGACAACAGCGTCTATGTCGGTCTCTGAAAAAGAAAGTAAAACAGGAACGATTTAAAATCTACGTAGCATGTTCAGATAACGCCAGAACTATATGTGGCTATTATGTGTAGACAACAAATCTTCTATACAGGCTCTGTCCACATTCGGTGATACAAATGAAGCTCATTTAAGTCCATATTGGTAATATGAACAAATTGAGATGGAGAATTCTTTGTCAGCCATTACAATGATAAAGCTGGAATAAATACTTTTGTCCTCCAGTATCAAGTAATAAAGACAAGACATACAAATGTTTTACCAGGTAAATCCGAAAACATCAAGATGCACTCGTTGAAGCCAAAGGTCATGAGCTGAGACTTGAGTTGTTTCAAAATTGCAACGCCCACACAAAGAGGAAATGAAGAGTTTCCCAGCAACAAGGTATCCCACAGATGAGCAATTTTATGGAGTGGAAAGACATCTGTGGCAAAATTAATACGGATATTAGTACACAAGCCACTAATATACCTTTTCATTAGATTGGAAACACAATAGTCTACACAAAAATGCTTTTTTTTGGAGTGGTAGTAAGAAAAACTTTTTTTCTAGTGTTAAGGAAAATATGCAGTAAGATAAGGAGAATATTTACGTGTGAACATAGTGAGGAACCATGGTATGGAATATAATTCTGGAATAAATCCGATATCGTCCAAATGGCTTGCAAGCTCCGGCTCATGAAAAGCAATCAGATGTCTGAAAACAGCCAGATATTCTAGGTTCAAAGATAAAATTGAGAAAATTAATGAAGATATTCATCTTTATGCTTTTCTTATTTTCCAATGGGGCAGCATAGAATGTGTATTATTCAAAACATGAAAATAAGTAATATAGTAGTTCTTACCTTGAATAATAGAAGAATTGTCTTTTAGGAAGAAATTGTGAAGATATTTGTCGATGAAATTAGACATAGAAGCATAGGCAAGATGTTCATAGTTGAAGTTCAAATGCAAGAATGTGGCACACAGCGAGTCCAAGCCTAATACAAATATTGTTCACGTTTAAATTACATGCAACTAATAATTGAAAGCATTTTTCAAAGCAGCAAAAAAGTATATCATATTAAAATGTGAAAAGGAATACTGTAATAAATCTAAAGTGCTAATGCTAAAGTTACTGCATTACCTTGCCAGTATGTAAGGTTGGTATGGGACTTCAGCCAAGCCTTTAAAATTCTTTTAAACTTTAAATGGGCAGTGGGAGAAGACAGAAGAGGATCATACTGGTGGCATCTAGGGATGTCCACGGCAATTTGACGGTCCGAACCTAGAGGAGTCTCTTTGTCAATGTTCGTGTACTGTGACTTCACATCTCCCTAGCGAACATAATTTCCACAGAATAAATATATGCGTGAATAGAATGTTGGAACCATAACCATGCAATGTGATACCTGAACATCCAGCAGAGCGCACCATACAAATCCTCGTAAGAAAGGAGGTATGTCAACCCTTGCTTCTTTCCAGATATGATTTCTCAAGTACGGATAACCCTGTTTGTAGCAAGGAGTGAAAAAATCAGAAATAATACATATCATATCAAAGCTACTTATTCTAGTGAGTGACATGAGATTTTCCAAAATCAATTCATCAAGGGTTAATTATTTCATCAGGATTGGGAACTCTCTCTTTACAACGATGCTCCTCAACAAATCTGATAGTTCTACTAACCAACAGGAGTCTTTTGTATAATATGATCCTATGAAGCTGATATTCAACATCATTTTCTTTGATGACCAGAGGCAAAGACGAAGTTTCATACTGTAAAGAATTTTAACTATAATTAAATTTAACTAAAGTTACAACAACACAAAAACAGGATAATGATTTACCGTTATAGGTACATTAGCTTCATCATTCTCTTTTTTATCTTTGTCGCCTTCCAAGAGCGGATAATAAGATTCTGGCTTTACATCCTGCAATCATGAAGTAAAACTCAATGTTTAGAATTGAAGGTCCTTTATCCTTCAGGGTCCATGGGAAACATTGCCTCATAATTATGGAGGAACGCAGTAGATTATCGAATAGCATGGGTTCCGCAATACAGTATAATAGTTGAATACAGTTGAATCATGATAAAATCCATTACATTTTAATATATCAAAAAAAATTCACCTATTCAAATCACTTACCAGTAAATTTCCTAGAAAATCATCTAGACTAGTACATAATCAAATTTGTGTAAATTGAAAGATGCAACTATAACAAAAACAAACCTTCAACCTCTTTTTCAGTGTGTCAAGTGAAAGTACAATTGTACATGGATCATACAGATGACCTATTGACAAATCTTGACTGACAACTTCACCACGTAATGTCATTGCTCTGCAATTAAAAATTCATAACATTCTTTAAATCAGGATTTTCATGATCTTTTGTGGAAATGTGAACATTCTAGGAAGTCTAGGAAGTTATTATGAGCATAGTTAATGATGTTTGAAGATGATGATGACTAATTTTACTGTGCTACTTGTATGAGGTGTGAACCATCCAAGTATTCAAATTACAACCTATCTCTCATGGAATGAACAGTTGTTGTAGCAATTTTGATAGCTGTAGGTCAAATGACATAGAGAAGATAAGATAAATAGACAGAGACAGGTTAATATATACAAGATATATATTGGAAATGAATAATATAAAAAATACATACAATGGTAAGCTCAGTACTGGAGCTACTGAATGTATGGTTTTACTCTTTCGTACTTCAGCAAATACATCACCGCCGGCGAGTTTCCATAATTGCCAGATTTCAGAATAATCCCGTTCCAGGAGAGGATCTGCACATAGACATTAGATTAAAACATTGGATCAATGGTTTTCGACATGGAACATCTGCATCAGGTATTTAGGAAGTTGTATAACAATTTGTTATTATAATAAATGCAAGCCATGTGTTGCTGGGAAATAATTTTCATAAGATGACTGTATTGACTGTCAGATCAAAATGTACATAAAAACTAACCGAGTGCAGGTGAAGAAGCATAATTTTTAACTGTAGGTAGAGTCAAGCCATTTGTGTCACAGCCAGATGTAAATAAAGTAGAGCGCTCTCGGTATTTCACCGCATTGATTTCACGAAGCTCGCTGAATAGATTGCTGTCGAGAAGTTGTTTTGGAGTAGGCCTTTGAAAGCATTAGAATTTTAATTCCAATTCATACCAATGCAAAGTACTTTTATACAATTGGAAAGAAGAAATTTTACCTCTTCGACGATTCTACAGTCAAGCATTCCTTCAAAAAAACTTTGATATCTTCAGGAACATTGATGTAGGCCTGTGATGAGCGTTCATCACCCGAAATGTGAACAAGGGCATCTACTACATCTTCGCTGAGCGCACATTTCAGAATGTGGTGAGCAGCATCGCTGCAGGTATCTTCACTGAAAACAGTACGCCCCTGATTTTCACATAGAAAAAAGAGATGAAAAAATATGTAAACTTTTTACATGGAATATGGAATGTTTCGTATTTGTTTTTTCAAATTTTTAAGTTTTAATGTTTAAAAAAATGTAGTACATAAATGGCAATAAAAACAATTCATATTTGTTGGGTGTAAAATTTGATTTAACATCAATCTATACCATCTAATAAAGTCGTTTGAATTAGATCCGAATTGAGAATGATGAAAGCGAAAACAAGCAACCACTTACCAAACACATTTCCAAGCATATCACACCGAGGGACCATACATCACATTTGACACTGAGACAACTCAAATTATGATCATGTCCGGTAGCATAGGAAAAGCATTTCTCAGGACTGAGATAGTTCACATGGCCGACAGGAAATGACACATCTTTACCATTGTCTGTCATATAATACAGTCCGTACATATACATTTTTATGTCTCCCTGGAAAAAAACTTTGGCATGATACTCATTGACGATCAATAAAGGCCACTACAGTTAAGAACAGTTTATTTATTTCAAAGCAATGTTTTCTCGGCAGAATTTGACACCCGACACACTGTTTTAATGAGGTCTAATATATACTTACATCTGAATCCAGTAAGATATTATTCGGATGAAGGTTGTGATGGACAATGCCATTCGATTCCAGGTGATTCAGAGCCGTAAGAATTTCATAGGCAGTTTTTATGACTACATGATACCTGGAAGTAGAATATTAACAAGTAACCATATCTGGAAGCTTGAAATAACTTCCCGTCTAAGCCTAGAGATACCATTCACTGTGAATAGCCGACCGTTGCTTCAGAATCATGAGCTCAAGATTGTTTTCGTGAAATTCCGATATGCATAATATCCTGTCATGTTTTCCTCGCCTGAAATCCAGATAGCGGCATAGATGTTTGTGTCTCAGTGCCTTCAAACATTGTGCTCTAATAGGAAACAATATCAATCAGTAAAGTACTGTCAAAAAATAACAGTTAACAGACCCATCTATGCAGAAAATAAGATTGGTAAAAATTACCTGCCCAGGACCTTAATTGAATTTGGGGTTACAGGCAATCCATCACTTCCGCACTTGTTATGTGGAACGGGAGATGTTATAAAAGTAGTGATACCGATTTTTCCTTTTCCTATAGCATCTTCTTTCATATTTCTTACTCCAGAATATATGTACTTAGTTAGCAGAAGGAGGGCAAGTTACTACTACTTACTTACTACACTTGCATGTAAGGTTAAAGGTCAAATATAGAGGGAGTAGCACTTGAATCACCTTTTGCAGTAAAGTATGTGAGCCGCCGGAGTTTCTAGCCGCCGGTATATTATAGATAGAATGGATCGGTTCCGCGTTACTTACATATTAACGCTTATAAATGAACTTCTAACGGCAATTGGCCCACGAGTTATTGAGCGTTGTTCAACGCAGGG
>QXVX01001367.1:0-156966 GCA_013436065.1 Halocynthia aurantium | reverse complement strand
AACGCAGGGTCACTCGTTACGGCCGACCCGAAATAGGTATTCGAGTTTCGAAATACATTTTTTAGGAGTTAACCTGAATCAATCGAACCCATTTTGTCAGGGAGTGTTTTTTTATGTATTACGTCTCATATGTGCTAATTTTAGCGTGATTAGATGATTAGAAGTTGATTCATAAGTGTGTATTGTACTTAGCCATCTAGCGGTTGGAAGTTTTCACTTCCCTTAACAGTTATAAATGATCCAACAGCGACATCTAGCGATTGGAAATTTTTACTTCACTTCACCTAGCGCCTATAAATGAACTTTTGATGATCTAATCACGCTGAAATTAGTACATATGTGACGCAATATATAAATAAGTCATGTATATTGGAATGTCAATTGGTCCGCTAGTTATAAGGGTTGTTCAACGCGGGGTTCACTCGGTACGGCCGACCCGAAATAGGTATTCGAGATTCGAAATAGATTTTTTTGGAGTTAACCTAAATTAATCGACCCAATTTTCTTAAGGGAGTGTTTGGTAATGTATCACGTCTCATAAGTGCTAATTTTAGCGTGATTAGATCATTAGAAGTTCATTTATGACGTTAGGTGAAGAAAAGAATTCCAACCGTTAGATGTCGCTGTTGGATCATTTATAACCGTTAAGTGAAGTAAAAACTTCCAACCGCTAGATGGCAAAGTACAATACACCCTTATGAATGAACTTCCAATGATCCAATCGCGCTAAAATTAGCACCTATGAGACGTGATACATAAACAAACACTCTCTGAAAAAATTGGGTCGATTAATTTAGGTTAACTCCGAAAAACTCTATTTCGAAACTCGAATATCTATTTCGGTTCGCCGTAACGAGTCACCCCGCGTCGAAAAACCCTTGATAACTTGCAGACCAATTGCCGTCCCACTATATACGACATGTCAATGAATGCACAATTCTACATTCATTGGTGTAGTTTCAAATCCCGCGGAAACGAAAATTCCAAAGGAATTTCATCGTGGATATCGGGGAGTCGTTTTCGGGTCTCCAAGGGTTGATAATATATGCATGGGATACCTTGGTTATCTTCCCTAAAGCTTCAGGAATGCTAGGGCCAGAAATGATCTGAGTCATCAAATAAAATATCTGTTTATAACATTTGTTTGTAAGGTTATACTACACGAATGATTACAAGATACTTATTTGAATTCATGTATTTTTAATTTACAAGCATGCAAATGCAACATATATGGAATATGTGTACCAAAAAGCAGTTGTGGGACTCAAATTTCTAGGAACTCATACTTGAATTTTCTATTGATCATAACACGATGAACAGAATAGCAATTTCAAGTCTGGGTACAAAACCACAACACTTTAGTTGAAACAAAAAAACGACATACAATAGTGAAAATAACAGGAGAAGAGAATTTAGTACATAACAAATATTTTAACTTATAGATTTATAATTGTCTGGCTATCAATGCCTCCTCTTCTTCAGCTTCATTGTTGCGGATATCAGCCAAAGTTCGGACAAATCTCGACCACTCGTCATTACGGGGGGTTGCGATTTGCTGTTACAAAACATTCAGAAATTTAGTGGTTATTACATTTTCTTCGATCCAACAATTATAGCTTGCTAATTTGGAGCATATATATTTCCTACCTCTCCCACATCATATATGTGTATCCTGCCTCCTTCATCGCCAGCAGCTATCTGTGTGCCTGACGGATTCCAGTTTATTTCGTTCACAGCAGATGAGCTATCAAGAGTAACTGATACCACTGGCACCTGACAAGAAAAAAAATACCAACCGTTGACACATAGTAAAAAAACAATATGACAAACCGATACGCAGTGACATTTTATAAGCAGTCGCAAAAACCAAAATAAACACCTATAGCTAGTTTTAATTGAGTTTAACTGAATTTCAATTCTATTATTTCATAGGTAGAGGTCATACTCTTTAAAATTAAAGCCTCTTCAGACCCATTATATCAATATTACAACTTTCAATAAGCTACAATGAATTTTTTTACAGAAGACCATTAACAGAAAAATATTTGTCATAAACATAAAGAATGAACTATTTCGGGAGTTTTTGATAATAATAAATAGAATTATAATGATATCAGGTAACCCTGTCCCTACAATACCTCAATGTCTGTATTAAGATTCCACAGATCAAGTCTTCCAGAAGCATCAGCGCTCGTAAACATAGCAGGATGTGCAGGAGACCAAGCGACATCCATTACATAATCACTGCTGTCTTCAAATGAATGCAGACATTTCCGATCTCCATTCTTCAAAAAACAAAATTATTCTATAGTACTAGTGTACTATGTATACTTTCTTATCAGTTTAAGGGATTGTAAATTTAATAACTTCAACAAGGGGGGAATTGGGGAGGAATTTGAAAAATAGTTTCTAGGTGGGGTTTTTTCTGTTTACGCAAGGTCTGATGTTATAAGCGCTACATGATAGTTTTCTAGAATCTAGATTCACCTATTAGCTTCGAGTTGTAATGACAAATGACCATTAATTTCTCAGCATGAGGATCAGGGTTCTTATTCAAGTTGTATGAAAATTTGTAAATATGTGGTTGATTTTTTGTTCTCTTGTTTTTATGTAATGATCAAGTATCTGGGAAGGATTTGCAAGCGTCTGGGTTTGGTAAGGGAGGAATACGAAAAAGACGTTGAGAACCTCTGCTCTATTAAAGGCTTACCCCAGGAAGGCTAGTAAAATCGACGATCAGAAAAGTTTCCTTACAAAGTTGAACCAATTACCTTTAAAGACCAGAGCTTTACAGTCCAGTCAAATGATGAAGTTAGGAAGAGATGAGAAAAATCGAGCTGTCCGGTCGCACAATGGAAGTCAACTCCGGTAACTGGACCAAAGTGACCGTCAAATGCATCACTGATACCCGTTTTACTGCAAATCACGATAATTTGTACGCAATTTTAACAGTGAACAGTAATGAGTTTAGGCAGGACAAGGCTTCCATGAAATGATACCTTCCATGACGACATGCAGAATATACAGAACCGTCTTCTGCTCCGACGGCAAAATTGTTCACGTTATTAGGCTGGAATGCCATGCAAGTAACTGCAACTGCTTTTGATTGCTTGTGTTGTAACTCCATTGCATCCTAAGACAAAATTAAAAGGCAGAGTTGCAATCATGTTGTGAATTCAAAAAATTGTTGAAATTGGTAAAGTAATGCTTACCTGGGGTTGTGTTAACATGTCCAAACTCCAGGAACACATTTTGCCATCGTTCGATATTGAAATGAGGTTATGAGCATTCTGTGTGCCAACCACATCGACGCAGAAGACAGGGTGCTTTATAAAAAATGGCAATGTTTTAAATGCAGTTTTATATACAGATATTTTAGATAAATAAAAATGGTTACTGCACTTGTAAATTTATTAACAAAAAGGTAACCTAAGGGGTGATTAAGAAGAAAACAATAAAAAAAATTGATAACTAAGACTATACGTGCCTCGAAGTTGTTCGACACTCTGGCATAAATCCCAAAGTAGTTTTTGATGAGTGTGTTGCCAGTCAAATACTTTTATCTTTTAATACTTTATCACAAGATGGCTCAATCGATAGTAATCTTTAGCCTAATAATTTACTGTATGTGCCGATGCTGAAAGCTTGCTTCGCTGTGCAGGAGTTCGCTTTTTCGTTCTATTATCCCAAAGAACGATCTGTCCACTGTATGTACCGCCAACCACCAGATTTGGATGAAATTTTGCAAATGACACTGCAGTCACAGGAGATTGGCAATGAAAAATGTACCTGTTTAAAAATAAATAAATGAATTTCTTTCTTTCGTTTAACTTTATAAACTATATATATACTACTAACTCTGGACTTGTTGTCTTGTATTTACTATTCCATACAAGTGCAACACCATCTGGTTCATAGGGTGCATCCTCATTAGAGCTGTAGGATGCAACACAGAGTTCTGGATACTGCGAAACAAAAAAGATTAGTATATATGCCACTGGCATATCGCAAAAGACTTTTGATGATTATTGTATTTTCTGTAATTAAAATAACCCTTTTTCAAAATAAACAGATGAAAATATGGAATAGAATACATCAGCCAACCCTCTTATCTAGAATAGACTGTAATAATCAGAATAAATTCTGTGACAAGCACCTGGGTACTCCAATCAAGGCAAGTGACTAGCCGATGTCTTGACCATCGCTCGTCTGAGAAAATTCGATTCAGAGAGAGCTTAGCACTACGATCCGCTTCACTGTAATATCACAAAGCTCAATATTAGACAGGACTATATGGTTTAAAAGCAGGAGTAATAAGGTTCTCAGTCAAAGGTAAAGTTTGAGAATGCCCACCAAAGACCAACCACCTGCATGGTACGAAATTTATATGTCAAATATGGTCCGGAAGTAAAATAATTTTACCGGCTTGTGTGCACGATATTAAACTATATTAATAACATTCATTAACATTCTCTCCAAAAATAATAATAAGATAAAACCTAAAAAGCATAGTGTTTCCAAGCGTAATGACGAATGTATTCTTTAATAACTTAACAAGTTATATTCCTCGATGTGTTGTTAACGCTAATTGTTACGTGCTTAGTGCCAATTGTTATGTGTTTATCATCATACTGAAGGCATAAGCTTACGTCTCGGCTTCTTGAACCAAATAATGATGAAGTGAAATAATAAGAGTAAGGTATGATGGTATTTGTTAGTTATGTCAAAAAAATATATATTGAACTACTAACCTTTCTTCATCTTGCTGAAGATTATATTCAGTAAATAAATCAATTTTATGAGAAAGTGCACGTTCCATAAATTTTGAAGCTCGATTGAGGAAGGATAAATAACCAGATGAAGATTCTACTGCATGCTTTTCCTCTTCAGTCAGTTCTCGGAGAGCTGCAAAATTAAGTAGGTGATTTAAGCAAAATCTGTGCATAACTTTTCATCAACATGACATAATGGTATTTACTTCAATGGTATTACAATAATGGAAATGTATATATATACACTGAACAGCAGGATGCACAGTAACAAAATGACAGAAAATATTGTAATCAATATAAGAAACATATAAATATGTATTTCATAAAATCTTTCAACATGACAGTATGTAAAAAGAAGGCAGGTAATACCATAAATTGTTAATTTCATTCACGCGAGTCATCTACTGGACATTACAATAAGTGACACGGACGGACAGTCACTCATAACTCGGTGGCTGACAGTACAATGGCACATGATTAAGAGTGAAAATAATCCATAACAAACCTTCTTCCTGCGTCTCCTCTTCTTTCTCATCGCTGTCATCTGCCAAAGTAGTAACCTTCTCTTCATCCTGCTTTTCTTCTGCTTCATCTGTCCACATATATTGGCATAACGGCAAATCATTTTCACAAAATATAATAAGAATGCTTATATCTAACCATCCGATTGGTGTGTAGTTTGCACTGGAGTTTGAGTTTCCTTTGAATACGTAACTGTCTCCTTTGGAGCGATGGAAGTCACAGTTATCTTGCTCAGCTCTAGTTTAGCTGTTTTACGAGGCCTGCATAATATTAAAAAATTTAAGTCAAAAGAATGGGATTTAAAATAACAAACCAATATAATGATGGATGAAATTTATACATCAAAGCATAACCTCGTCAGATATGAGATGAATTTCGCATTAGCAAGACTACAACTATTGCAAAACTTTGCTTTTATCAAAACATGCTGTAAAAATATATTCATCCATCATTATTTACTCTGAAGCGCTGATGAAATTTAACATGCACTTTGACTATGCAGTGGTCTAATGACCTTATTATGTTAAACCACGACACCGCATTGTTATAAAATACCAACAGCAATGGCCAATGTTCAAGTCACAACACATAGAATACAACACAAACCACAGAGAATGATGCCAAACAACAAAATCAAAGCCAAAGCCAAATATACCAAAACTGATTCTTAGGGATGTGTTATCATACAAAATATTAAGGTGTGCCGAATCCAATTACGGTATAGCTCTTTACTGCAGAGAGCATGAGTGCAGGGAGAGAAAAACAATCGGTTGATATTTGTTGCTACTAATGAATAATTCAAGACTACCAGTATGTATAAATTTGAACTACCCTACAAAAAGTAAAAGAATATTATCGGATAAACAGTAGATGTGCTTAATGCCTAAGTAATGGTATGAGAATGTTACAGACCCACACAACTTTATTATAACAAAACTATGACTACACAAATGTACACTATAATGTAGTGTGAAGGCAGGCAATAAATAAAACCCGATTGCCTTATAAGAAATTTTCATAAAATCTTGCAATTCCACACTTGGTGGCAAAGCAACATCTAATAATGGTAAGTTCTTTCAAAGTGAACAACTGTGGACAAAGTGCGACAAAAAAAACGTGAAGCTTGAGATGTGTACCATGACACAGTTTTGTACCCTTGAAGTTCAATAAGACTTGGTTCCTGGTCCCAGTCCAAGCTACTTTTGCATCTCATTGAGGGGTCGGGTTCGAGAAACGCGATACAGAGATATTGTAGCAGTCCGCGATGTAGGAGCATGGTAAGAGGAACATAAAAAACGGCACTCACTAAGGTAATGCATTTTTCTTTGGGATATTAATACTAAAATGTTCGTGCCACTGGCGATCAGACTCAATTCTAATAATATCGAGTGGCTGAGTGTGACCCCAAATTGTACTGAAAACAGCTGTTTTCTATATCTAAAGACTACATTATCAGCTCTTAACTGGTGCTCGAGCGAAGACGAACAATATGAAACTCATTTGTTCGTGCCTATTGCTATTACCATTATGACGTTCTCAAGCGAGAAACTCCAAGATAATGGAAATGATTACAAGCCAATGGAAGATGTTGCTATGTCTATATCATAAATTGAAAAATGCAAAGAACTTTGCAATCTCTATTTTTACCCATAACAGATTTTAGGTATTTCCATCGCTTCGGAACAAGGAATATCTTTCTGATACACTGTCCATGCACCATGTAGAGCTGGGCTGATGATTGGTCAAGGTAAAACAAGGTTTACTAATTTCAAACACAGCAAAAATGAAACCAAGTGATATCCAAAACTAATATTCCAGTATTCAAAATTAGTAATTTAGTAATTAGAAGATCCTATAAACCATATGTCCGTTAGTAGCATCTACACAAAGTTGCATTCAATCACTAGGTTTTATTCACCTAAAGGCACTGTCATATGATCATACAAGTTATTTAGGATTGCAAAGTAACAACACTATCCAACCAAATATCTACTTCTAATATTCCTGACCTGTATGAACGTGGATTTCTCCCAGCTCTATATCTAGTAGACCATTAACAATTTAATAATTGCATTTGGTAATGTATGTATAGACACACAGCTTAATTTATATGAAAATCAGATTACATATGTCAGTAAACCTACCTTGGTTTTATACTCTCATCTGCACTGGCGCCTGCGACAGAGGGAGATGCTTTGGCGGGAGATTTTGGAGCCTCAGCCGGAACAACTATAAGGTAAGGAATTTTGTTATGACATACGGTGAACGGTCGCTATATTAGAATAATGAAATATGTCCTGTACTTAAATTACAATTCTATTTCTACTACAGTGGTGCCAGATAGGAGGTAGTCTATTGCATTAGAAAGGGAATGGTTATCACGATTTGAAATTAAAAATAAGAATTAGCACATTTAGCAGTGTTCTAGAAAAAATACACATAGTTTAGTTCAAGGAGCATCAAACTTCTTGGTCCTTTGATCCTTCATGGGACACCAAACCCAAACCCTGAAAATATCAGCTTTCAACACCAGATCCAGAACGTTCATTAACACCCTGACCGTTGGATAGTCGTACCGATCGTTTTTAATACCCTTAATTTAGCTCAAGGCCTAAAGCAAACGTTTTATGAGAGATTTCTTATGCTGTATATACCTTGGGTATCACTGAGTCCGATATTTCTCAATAGATCTTCTGTCTCACGACGTTTCTGTTCAATATCTGATGACACGTGCACCTTCTTCTCTTCTTCCTGAAAAATTTAAATTACCATGAGGGCTTCAGTGAATTTGGGCAAATAGTGTAATGTAAAAAACCTCATGGCAGATATCTGTAAATACTGTTGCCTATAGATGACGTGATGAGAAACCAATTAGCAGTCCACATAAAAACCCGGTTTAGCATTCCTCCCAGGTATTACTATGGACAAAAAATGGAAATTGGCGGCCAATCAAAATGAGATGAATAGAGCAGTAACCACATATTAGCAACATATTGCTAGGAATGTTAAGGACAGTCTTTACCTCTCGTTTTTTTCGTAATTTATCAGCACGAATTTGGGCCAGCCATGCCTTTTTTCTTTCTAGCTCAGCTTTCCGATCAGATTTTTCTGACATTTTTGTGAAAACGACTTATGTACAAGATCTATTTGTTCAGAAATTCAGAAGTGTTCCGTCAACTGCCAACGCCAACCTTAACCGGTGTCCAATAGCGCAGCCATTATATACTCGTCATCGCCCACTGGCGGATGTCAGTAAAAGCAATATCGAGCCCCCTTGCGGAACATCGGGAAAGAATAATTTTGTGAATAGGACGTATAAATATGATTAACAATTCAATTATTTATAAAGCTGTCATAATTTACAGGAGGATTATTGAATTGATTCCGTGTGAAGGAAGTTATTCGTATGTATTAAGTACAATGATGCTCTAAAACAGTGTTCATCAACCTTTTAACACCCGCGGCCCGGCGAACACAGGAGAAATATTTCGTTAGCAAGAAATAAAAACCAATGTAGATAGAATTTATATATTAAGATTATTAAATCTAATTAAATAAATGTTATAAAATTACAATTTCTGGTTAGTGCGTGGTAACTTGGGTGAATGCATGGTGAAAGCTTTCGCATACCAGCAATAAATTCTTGCGGATCGAGGCCAGTCTGCGGATCACCGGTCCATGCATTTTCTGCCATTTCCATATACCATACCACACTATACATAAACCCCGTAGTATAATTTCCTGTCACGGCATTCCGTTCTTCCACGCCTACCTATTAGGATAGGCTGAAGGTCGAAGTTCAGGAGACGTAAACACGGAAGTATTATAAGTAAATAAACAATTCAATACAGTAGCTAAAAAAACGGTTTGGACGTTTCTATATACGATTTAACTTCACTTCTTGGAAATGAAATTCACGGACGAAGAATTCTCACGAGCGATGAGTGAACTGAAAGATCCTATACTCGATGAATACGAATCTTTCGTCGAAAACAAAGGGGTGAAAGTTTATCGTCAGTACGATCAAGTAATTGGCACTCATAAAATACGTGTTTCTATGCATATTTGTAATATTTTCTCGGAATACATTCATGGGCTATTACCTTTGTTTTGCAAGTGAATAGTAATTGATGATATCAGCAATGACTCAGCTATGTTTTATGGCAAGTGTTTAATAATGACGTTATAATAAAATTAGCTCTCCTATACGACTTGTAATTATTGTACAGTTATGTGTGTTTTCATTTTCCTCCATTTCTGCTATCCAGTTCATAAATCTGCTTGGCATATATGACTTTAAAGCAACACATTTATACATGCTTAACAGAATGTTATGTACATGGAAATATTGTAAAGTTTAACACCTTATAATTCTTTAATGTGAATTCAAATCTCTCCCGAGTCATCATTACTTCACAACTTCCTGATACCTCCGCATACTTAACGCAAACTTTGAAAGTCATATCAAATAGACTGTGGGTGATTAAACAATAATGCAAATCACCGTGATTAATGCAAGGACTTCAAAATTCCCATTTGTGTACTGAAAGGTATATTGCATTCACCATTTTTGCCGGCTATATATGGGGAACTAAACTAATCGATTTACTGCTACTTATATAATAGCATAGCAAAGATAACTGAGAAAAAACTCTATGTAAAATCTTGTCAGTATACATACATGCAGCAACCAATTGTTCAAAATATTCTCTCAGGGTTGCCTTACTAATTCAATTATTATCACCCACCACTAACACTCATAATCATACTATTCAGTTTGAAAACAGCATTAATTAAATATCAACAATGTTTTCTGATCATCTTAATATTATTGTATGAAGAGATGTGATTTATTGCTCATAACAATATCTCCATCCACATATTCTAGAATTCTGGACTTTACCAATACAAAATAATTGGTGGTATTGATGTTTCACCTGAAGTATGTGCTGAGGTCTATATGGATCTTGACTACAGAAAGACATGGGATACTTATGCTAATGGTAAAATTTATACTCACACATGACATGTACTATACTATTAAAGTTTGTTTAACCAATGCAGCTTTATTTTTGCCTTGCAGTTCTGTACTATGTCTCTAGGGATGAACCAGAAGTCATACACTGGGAGGTTGCCTATCCGTGGCCTATGTCCAACCGTGATGTATCCTTTTCAGGAGACAACTTTATGATTTTGGAAACATAAATGCTATAAGTTTTATATATATCTCTGCCTATGTTCCTTAACACTAATTGTCATTGACAGTACCTCTACATAAGGCAAAAGAAAGTTCTGGATTCTCATGGTAATTCCGTTTGGGTAATATTAGGCCGATCGCTTGTTAAAGGAGATGTGCCTGACAACCAAATGGTTCCTGTCAAGGATGGGGTATACAGAGTTTATGATTTTATACAATCAATGGCTATAACCAGTGATGGTGAAGGCGGAACTAAAGGTAATGGAAATTTCTATGACTATTTATAAGTAATTTCATCCAATACTCATTAAATTATTTTCAATTAGCATTTATGCAGTACTTTGACAATCCAAGAGGGAGTATACCTACTTGGTTAATAAATTGGGGTGCCAGCACTGGTGTTCCAGATTTCTTGACTAAAATGGAGAATGCATGCAAAGGATATCAAGCATACAAGTCAACATTGTAGCAATGAACTGTTGTAATGTGTTCTCATGTGTTCCTTATTATATTGGATTATACTGTAACCTTTGAAAAAAATTATATAGTCGGTACCGCGAAATGACTTGTGTTTTACAATTGCCTTTTTCATTGATTATTTATTTATTGTTTTGAAGTAATATATATCAAATATGCCTGAAGCAGTGGTGGTGGTTCATTGCATAATAAAATGAAGGGATTACAACATAAGAATACACATAATTTCATCCCAAATGTAAAATTATTTGATATAGATCAGTTACCTGCTTTAATTTTGAGTTTGAAGAGAAAGTAAAAAAGCACGACATGACATTACAATGGATTGATGCTCCTGATGGAACTGTGGTTTGGTTGTGAGCCATTTTAAACAAAGATAAATCATAATAAATGGGATAAAACTAAAACGTTACGTTTTCTTCTCCACCTACATGTAGATTGTAGAAGAAATACATAATACCTTGAGTGGCATCCACCCAAATCACTTGAAATATTCCATGTTTTTTTTCTTGATGTCCCTAGATTGATTTCAATCCGTTTCATTTTTTTTGTGGTATTAGCTTCCTTTTTTTGCAATTAAAAGAGTAGTTGCTGTGCTATTACCTCGTAAAAGCTGTATCATTCCATTTGACTTTTAATAGATGCTGCCTTTTATTTATTATACCAGCTCATGGGCAGCATATAAATTGGCAGCAGTCGCATGAAGTAGAACTTAGAACGCAAAGTAACTAATGCATTATGGGAGTACTGTGCTAATTTGTATAATCCTAGAGGGGGAAGGCTAATAAACTTCACACCCTTCTTCCTATAGAATTTATGTCACTATGTAAATGTGGAAATAACATTATTCAAAATAAAGAACAGTGTGCTGTACAAACTGGAACGAGAGCATGTCCCAGTCAAAGGATAAAATGTATTCGATGAGATAGGGAATTATTTATGTAAGAACTTTACATCTACTATTCGAGTGATGTACGATTTATCATTCAACTGCTGTTGACGATAATGTTTTTCTTCCCAAACTCATCCTGGCGCTGAAATAGGCTTGCTAACCCAACAAATGAATAAAAGGTAATGATTCACAGTAATTTGTAATGATGATGAATATAATTTGGTTCATTAGTTAAATTTCGAAATATTTTTTTTGGTCCATAACTGTAACAAGGTACCAGAAACATCACTGTAGTTATATTAACGCACTCATACTTCGGAGTATGACATTACCTACAACAGTATTGAGTTCTGATGTTATATGGATAGTCACCATTTGCTATTATATTCAGGAGTTGACGTAGGGCTGCCTTCCCGTTACAAAGAATGCATTTAGCGGAAGTTTGTTAACTCATATGCACAGTGTTAGTTACCAAAAGTAAAATATGGAAGTGATGTTCTGTATCCTAACAGCACAAAACGCAGATTTAACTACTGTATTTTAGCTACCATATTGGGCCTCAACTATTGTTTCCTTATAGCCCGATGAACCGTACCTGCAATATCATTTAAAGTTAATCAGATGTTATCTACACGTTAGTTTCAGAAAAATGAGTAAACACGAAAATTCATGACTTGACATTGCCCAGAAGAAAACGGAAGTTTAAAAATGTTATATCGCTAAAGCTGATGATCTCAGATAGAGTATATTATACTGTTTTTTTTTTATTCTGATCGACTCTGCAGTTACTAGAGAATTTTAAAATTGCTTTGGTTGGATTCTTAATCTAGTAGATAGAGGAAATAATTGGTTACTGAATAGATGACGCTGATTTTCGCATACGTATTAATACATAAAATTGAATTATTCGGAGAAAATGATTCATCAATCTATGAAAATCTTGCAACAGACTTTACGGTTACCGGGCATTTTTCTTCGATTTCAAAAGCTGGTTGAAGGATTGGACGGTTTAGTAACTGTTGGATAGATTTCAAAAAAAAGATTGTAATGGTGAATGTATATGGTAGTAATTGAAAACACCAACGATATGATTTTCAGACTCAGTTCCTGAAAAGAGAAATAACGAAGCAAGAATGATTTCATCAACTTCCTGGTAGTATCACAAATACATAATAGAACGCTGTACGGTTAGACAGTCACATCACTCAGTACAGAGAGTTCAGAACGGAAGTTACTATAATATACACTATTCGTGTTTGCAGATATCATTATTCACAGTAAGGTTATATTGAAAAGTGTACCTGCTTTAAATCGGTGTATATAGTGGCAACGACGTGTACAATTTAATATGTGGTGCCGGAACACTAACACCTCTTGGAGTTTGCTTCTCTGGTTCATTTTCTTGGCTGGGAGCAGTCTTTTCAGCGGACCAGGTAAGTTTTTATTATTACGCTAAAGCTTTTCACACAAAACTCTATCAATTCTGTCTTAAATTATTTTAGTGTTTTGCCAATCAAGTGTTACCTCCAACTATAGCAACGGAACCTGCCACCTACTCAATTATACCTGTAACGTGTCGTCGGCGGTCTGTAGTCCGGATTCTCCTATTCCAATGTGGAATGCTTCGACCAAGTACTTCAATGTTTCATTCTATCTTATTCCCTTTTTTATACTTGCTATATGTTTTTATTTCACTCTTAACTGTTTAGACGATTTATTTATCATCGTGTTATTTATAGTATTAGAGCTACCAACTCTCAAATCAAATAAGCCTAAAAAGAGACACGTCTATTGACATCATAACAGCACCCGTGGATATCGCCACGAACGTTACAACTTCTATCTACGTAATTAGTTCCTATTCACTGAGACTATGTTTAATATGAACCTGGTACTTTGGTCCCGGTTCAACGAACCCAAATTAGTCGCCTGTTGCCGTATAGTAATTTAGACTGGCCTGCGACTTGGAGAACTGGGAAGATAGTGTGTTATTTAAAGATAGTAATGTAATATAGACCATGTCAGGCAGCATAGGGGATTTATTTCTCTATTTTTGCAGTATCACATCGCTGAACGTGAATGAAATATTTCTGTGGAAAGGTGGTAGATCCTTCCCTAACCTTACAGGACCACTGCTCATACCTCGAAATCGGACGTGCACCACTTATACAGTTCAGATAAACAGCACCGATAGGGAATATACATGTTGCAGTAAGAAACTTTACTTAAATGTTCAATCTGATCAGTTTCTTGACAGATAAATTTACTTTATGTACGAAAATTATATTTTCAGCCGACCAGTGTGACTTGAATCCTTGTTACAACAATGGAACGTGTAATGCTGGGACTGACAGTTTTCAATGTAGTTGTGCTGCTGGGTATACTGGTAACCACTGTGAACTCAAACAAAGTAATAAAATTTCCATTGCTTGTCAATTCAATTATGCTCTGGTGGTGTTATAATATGTTATATTATGTTATAATATGAACTAGCAGAGCGCCCTGGCATTACGGAATGAGCCTTTAACGGAAACGCTTTGTATGTATACATATCCAGTTTGGATAAATATTTTGTTTGAACCACTAGAGGTCGTTAGTAAGTCCTAAGTTGGATTTCATTCCACTTAGCTGGTATGCATCTGGACCTCCGTGCCAAATTTAGTAAATATCCGCTGGAAACAATGATTCAAGACAAACAAACTTTTTGAATTATTATTTAGATAATCATCCGATATATCGATAGGTATTTTGTCGCCAATTTTTATGGGTGCAAAACTAGTAGTATTAGTATATTTACATAGTATAGTATATTTATTTATAAACTCATGAATGTTTAAGCCTAACTGCCTATCATATTTGCGATATTAGGGTGCGAAGATAAACCATGCAAAAATGGAGATTGCGAATCTATCGGCGCCGACTACAAGTGCTCATGTTCCAGCGGCTACGTCGGAAAAAACTGCGAATTAAGTAAAAACAGTGAATCGAGATTGTCAAATTTTTTATATCTGATTTTCATATTCATATCTTCAATTCGTATCCCAATTAGACCAAATTAACTGCAATACAAGTCCATGTCCCTCCGGTGCTACCTGCATTGAAGGCCAAAACGGAGAAAAAAGGAGCTGCGTATGTAAACCAGGATTTGAGGGCGACGGTACATACTGCACAGGTAAAAATGGATTTTGTTTCTTATTTTGTAGTTCATAGTGACACTGTAGTATTAGATTTTTTTTGGTAATTCGACTGCAGACCTAATGCATTTACTTGCTTAACTACGCAAGTTTTAAAGAATGAATACAGAATATATCAGTAATACAGTTTACTAGCTTTATCTGGACTCCAGAGTGTAGTTCGTTATTTTCCATAAAAAGTGCATTGCTATATTAGGTTAGTTTTCTAATTCAGTCATTTTTATTCCATTTCTCCGGTTTCAAATGAATAAAGATAGAGTCGTATGTTAATTCCAAAGACCATCATATATAGTGAAGTACCTATATCCATTTCAAACCTGATTACTGATGACTATAACTCATTTTACAAATAGGAGGAATATTATTCTTATATGAAAAGCGTAATGTTATAATAGCTTAACGGCATTCTAACGCGATAATACTGGTGAAGTAAAGGTTATACAGCGCATCACCTTTTCTTTCAGCTATATGCACTTCGTTCGTCACTCGATGTGGTGGTTCAACGATTACATTTATGAAGAACTACGTTGATCTGACCAGCTATTCTGATAAGAAATGTCCAAACGGTGAAGTATAGAATTCAGTTATAAAATGACAGCAAATTCAGACTTTAAAACTGTTTCTTAATATACTTAGAGATATTACAGATATTTTTAAATTTGAATTTCTGTGATACAACGTCAATCGTATTGCATATGTCATTTCAATATTCCAGATCGTCATATCGCCTCAATAAAATGTGTTTCGGTCTCAGACACCGGTCATGCAGCATTTGACAATCTGACATTTGCTTGTTTGCCGTGCAATGAGAGTATTTCCAGCGTGAACGCCCCGGTAAGTTAAAATTTTCGTACATGGAAAATGACAGACAACATTATACTGTAACTGTACCTCTGTGCAGATTGAAAAGGCTACCACTGCATCAGTGTCCCTTGCTGTCGAACAACTACAACTCATAACAACAGGAACCAGTACTCCCACTCAAACTACGGCTGTTACAAACTTACTGACAAATTTGACTGAAGCCACTCTTACTAAAAACATTACAGTAAGACAAACACACTATAGTCGTTCAAACACATTTGTACCGAACCCCCATATAGACAATTAAATATAAACACGTGTTAACGTCGGAAGCGCGTTTCTGTAATTTTTTTCCTGAAAATCTCTATATTTTCAATAATTTATCTTCATAGTGAATCATAGCATCTTGTAAGTTAAGCAATTATGTTACATAGGGACATCATTGGTAAAGGAATAATTACAGTATACTGTATAACCTATATCTGATTAATACTTTTTTTTAGTTTTCGTTTCACTATTATTATGCGCAAACGAGCTGACGTACTCAATCTTTTGCAACTGTTCAAACTTAGCTGGGGACAGATGGTAAAGTAAACCATGTTTTATTGCAGGTCACTAATTCCACAATCTCAAACATACTATTGATTACTGAGCAAGTGACTACGGATATAAGCACCTCGACAAACAAACGGTTTAGTATAATACTAAATATTAATTTATTTCAACTGACTAAATTTGAATAGTTTACTAAATTTGGTGCTAGTCTAGTAGTGTGGTCCCATTGAAAATGCAGTTATGTTTGGTTAGTTCAGGGTAGCTAAAAAGAAGTTTGGGTGAGGGGTAAGATTAGTTTTGACTAACCTAAAAACTAACCTAAATATAACATATATCAACTGGTTCTTACGATGTTAGCAACGTCGTAATCAGATGACCAAGGTCAAGTCTCCAGTCTTCTCTTTGGATAACTGACTTGGATGAAGTCGAAAAATAGAAACTAAACGAACGATTTATTTGACTGACTCAAATCAAGTCCATTCAATTCAGTTAAGCCATTCGAGCCATTAGTCAAGCTAAATATTAGTATGCATATATTGAGCAATAGCTCGCCAATCGCAAGACGGTATTAATATCAAAGGGTAATTTGGTCATAGGATTAGTAGTTGTAGTGTATGTTGGTATTTGGAAAGTGGGCCAAGAATGAATTTCCATATTCCGGCTTCCTGAAATTTTCCGTATCATAGTAATTTCTCCAAATTCCGCTAAGACTATGTTCTCTCAGCATGCATTTTCTAGCCTAGTCTTTCTTTTGCAGAGAAATACAGAACATACTAGTAAAAACAATCGAAGTGTTCGTGCAAGCGTTAAAGTTGCCACCAAATTCAAGCACAGTTACTATTGCGACTGAAAGATATGTAGTGAAGGTTTGTCTCTATCAACCGACGTGTTCTATCGTAAACATACATATCACCCGTATTCTATTCGTACCTCTCTATTCCAGTGGATTTCCTTCACAAATTTTCTCAATTCACTTTAGAAATAATAAAAATGGATCCCATAGCAGTATTGACACTATTTTTCCACAAATAGATTTTAAGATTATAAAAATGCAAGTATTTTAATAATTTACCCATGAACTGTAACCAGTTCCCATATGCAATTGTTGAAATTGTAGAGATATATAGTACCGGTATTATGTGGATTCTTTTTCAGAAGTAATTCCGCGTCTTTTTACTCAGACATCTATGAATTCAGTATATTGCTCACAGATTGATAGACCAAAGGCGACTGGAAAATCCGAGGGAAAAGCTTACGTTAATCCATTGAAGTATAGCTTAAAATCGTATCAAAATAAAACGGAAACACAATCTAATACCACTGTCGCACCCGAGAAAAAGCAGGTATATTTCAATCTGTGCCATTGTTTTGTGAAAAATGGAAGAACTAGAACGTGAGTTTACACATGTTGATAACGCATTAACATAAGTCCGTACTATTTTTAGACCGTATCCTTCACGGTACCTGCTGCAGTACTGAATTCACTACTATTCAGGGCACGCCTCGCACCTGGGGAATTGCAAGTGTTCGTTGTGTTGCACCAAGACGCCTCTCTGTTTGGTACCACCAATGACTACACAACCGAGGTAATAATAGTAATAGTAATAATGAGCTAGCGATAAGATAAGAGAGATAAGATTCCCAAGCATACCAGCAATTAGGTAGATATACGGTAGAATGTTGTATTAGGGAGTGTCGACGGTAGCCGTAAATAGAATTAGCGTTGACGAATTGTTTGATTTTGATTTACGCCAATCTTTAGAAAATTCAACCGACCAACCAACAATCATGGACATTCATCATCACAATCAGTGTACAATAATAAATAGGCATTGGCGTACAAAAATCTTTCATGTTGTGGTTTTCATAGGTCCTTCAAGCTTCGGCTTCTGGAGCAACATTTGGAGGCATATATGCACTCGGCGGTGATTTTGATCTGAAATTTGAGAATCAAGCTAGTCCAACTCCAGAACTGATCAATACTGTTCCGTCAAGACAGGTAGAGTTCTATTTTTTCTCTGATCCTTTCTCCGTAATGCATAATCCATGGTTATAAAAATCGTTTGCTTGTAGGAATTGAAGGTTGCGTTCCAATGTGTGTTTTGGGACATCAGAAATACCAACTGGTCACCGGAAGGCTGTAGACTAACTGTGTCGAACGGCGATCATACCTGCACATGCAACCATTTTACTAGTTTCGCACTTCTCTTGGTATCACGATTATTCAATACGAATAAAGATTCTTCTACAGTTTTTAATTGTTCTAATTATTTTTACAGAGAGTAAAAAAAGTTACCATGGACCTTGAAATCGATTACTTCAGTTTGATTGCCTGCTCCATTTCTCTTGTCAGTCTAGTTTTGACTATAATCATTTACGTCGCTGTACCGTAAGTAAACTGATTTTAAGAACTTTAAGAAAAATTTAAATGACGCAATGATGAGACCAGATACACAATCGATCCATGAAATCTATAATTAGACTGAATTAATTGAACAGTGCAATTTTAAGCTTGTCATATCGGTACATGCCTGTCGTCTGCAAGTAATACCGAATGGCAGGTTAACTCAACAATGATTTTATTTACTGGAAAGATAATGCAAGACATATATCGCGATTGCAATTGATAAATAAATCGACTTTTTCTTGTCAAATGTTCAAGTCATGATTCTTTTTATCAATCTGTTCAAGGGAATTGCGGAAGCGAAAAGCAACACCAATTCTGTTGAACATATGTATCTGTCTCAGTCTCGGCTATCTTTTCTTTTTAATTGGAATTGACAAGGTAAAGTTGGATACATTTTGCTACGCAGTTGCCTTGATACTTCATACAACGTTCTTGTGCGCTTGGTTTTGGATGCTCGTGTACTCACTGAACATTTATTATGCATTGGTCAAGGTACAAAAAAATTATAGCTAAAATTATCTTGATTATTCATTCATATGGTGTAATTTGACCTAAATTCCATTTAGGTGTTTGGAGGAAGATCCTTAATCCAGAAAAAAGCATTCATGTATTTTCTTGGATATGGTGTTCCGATTACAATAGTTCTTATAAATTTCACTGCAGCTATTGTTATAGATACTCGCAATCGGAACGATACTAGTAAGTAGCACAAACGATCCAAGAAAACATTTTCATAAATAAAGTTTCCGTTTTTCACAGACATCCTGTTCTTCGAATCGGAATACCGTGTCAAGCAAGCTTGCTGGCTTAGAAGTTACAGCTTCTATATTGGATTTCTTGCGTCAGTGAGCGCAATTTTGCTGGCGAATATGATTCTCTTCTTTATAACCATTAGGAGACTCACTTGGAAAAAGCAGGAGGTTAATTGCAAAGAAAATGTTACAAATTGTCCTCAGAGAGAGATAACATATTAAGCTTATATCAACGATTAAAGTAGTAACCGCTCAGCAAAACGTTTAAAACTTGTAAAATATCATGTTTACAAGTTATTACGATTCCTAGTTCTGAATTTATGACTTTAGATATAGTTTTCATCAGAGTTGCTACTTATTATTATTTCAATGCACAAAATTTCGTCTTTCATCTCCCAAATAGAAAGTAGTCCCGTTCAACCATTTCACATGGTCTGCTGCACTATTTCCATTGCTTTTTTTAGATCCGATCCAGCAAGGAAGCAGCTGACACCAAGCAACAGTTCCTCATGGCCGCCACATTGGTTTTAATGATGGGACTGACATGGCTGTTTGGTTACATCATGATGTTTTCGAATGAGGAGATTTACTTCATTGTATTCTCAAATCTGTTCAACGTCTTCAATGCTACCCAGGTAATGCCAGATACTAAGTCCACACTGGTACAGTGTTGCGCCTATTACCATACATAAGGTGGCTACAGATGCTGATGGTAACTACCATCCAGGTAGCTTTTTGTGAATGATAAAACTATGTAATTATCTTAATTTCACGATATATCGGGAAACACAGCACGCAGCGCGATTCAAAACGATCTGAGGTATAGCGTTAGTTATAGTATATAGTTAGTTGGGTGAAGGAAGGGCCAAAAATGAAGAAAAAGCAGACGGCAACTGAAAAATTTTAATAGGATGATAATAATCGGTAAAACTCCATTGGTTTGCGTTACACTATATTTTACAAATCCCACTTTCCTAATCATTACAGGGTCTCACTATATTCCTTGTGAACTGCGTGAGGCAAAAGAAAGTTCGTAACTTGTGGCTGGTTCCTGTGCTCAAATTCTTCCGCTGCACAAAATGTCTTCCTACGGTCAAAGACGCATCACTTGTCGATAGCACAAGCAATAACGCGAGTATGTTTACTTCCAAGACGGATACCATAGCTCATGCACCGCTTTCTACCACCAACACTACCACGTCTTTGTGAAACAAGCGTGGATTTTCCTTTTCACCTTTTGGTGGAAATTCAGCAGAATAATTAGCATTGTGTGAAACGAGTTATTGATTATCATATTATTACTGTTCCAAATAACCTTACGAAAGAAATTCTTCAGTAAAGAAATTCCTAAATATAGCCCCTAAGAATAAATCTCGATCATGATCTCCTGTAGTTATCATGCGTTATCTCATTTCTTATTTTTGCACTACGCCACTGTTATAATGTAGTTAAATACCATTATATACTGGCTTCGTATAGTTACAGCATCTCCGTGGAAACTGGATCGATCTTTCGTAATTGTTACCGCTATTCCTTATTGAGTGTTAGTGGTTAGTTTTTATGTATATCATTTTTATGTATCGACGTGTTCGGGCAAGACGAAGAATAGATTTACTTTACAGTATATATAATAGGAAAGTAGTAATTTTTCACCAAATCTATTATGAATAAGAATAAATTATAAATCTTGACTTTTCAAATTAACGAATCAATTTAAATAATGTTGTACGACATGTATATTCGATAACAATGATTTACTGTAAATAATTGTGTATTTTTGATGCTTCAATGCTATGTAATATCTGATTTTTTGCTTGCTTTAATGAACAGTGTGAATAAACATTACCCGCAATAGCATGTTGGCATTCATTTAAATAAATTTATACAACAGGAGAGATTGAAATTCGAACACGCAGTTTCAGATTATCGGAACCACTACGCACTAGAAGATTACACGAATCGCATTATAGTTATCCCAATAACTGTATTCCATTGCGTTCGTACAGACATTTAGAAAAGATTGACATTTAGATTGCTCAGAAATTGAAATTTTAATAGTGTGATGCAGTAGGTTAGTAATAAAACAAATCAGACTAGTATTCACTTCGCAACTTTGTACTTCATACGTGAAACAAATCTGACAATTATCATATAACTGCATTACTCACTCAGATAGCAATATCCTGTTAGCTTTCAAGAATTAGCGTAACGTGAGAAATAAGGTAATCAGCTCTATCCGATGAAAATGAAGCAAAGGATAAAACGTTTCTACATATTGCCCTCTACTGCCACCTCCCGACTATAGAACTAGTAGAATCCCACAATATAACTTATAGTTCGCATCAATTGCTATGCATTACTCATCAGTTATTCTGTATCAAGAAATTTTTGCATTCTGATTCAAGGTCAAACACATGACGTGATAGGCTACTCTTCGTAATCGGTGAACAATCAAAATATGACGTAAGAAAAGGGGAAATTCAAATGGCACGAACTTTGACGTCATGTGATAGTTGACTGACAGAATGACGTAATTCAACTGCTTTGTTTACAGTTTTACTTCTCCTTTCGTTGAACAAGGAGTAAGGAGTTGGCGAACTTGATGTATGGGTAGTTTTACCGGGAATTTTACGAGGAAATAATGTTCATTTTAGAATCTCTGGAATAAAACAGTACGGAAAACGGAAAGTTTTATTTCCATATATTTTTTGCTACGTTTGAGGTTTGAGGAAGGTAAAATTTCTGACGGTTGTGGCAACGATTAAATTGACTAGCGATATGAATTGAATTGGAAAGTTGCTAGGACTGGAACGGAGCACATAGCACTGTATGAACTTCAAAGAATATAAAGTGGTTACATACTACAAGAAACAGATCAGTTTGTATCTTTTTTAGCAGCTAGACATCATTCACACATGTTTTAAACCTTTCACATTTTTTGCACTGCCAAAGTTCAAGTACATTGTAGCTGTAGTAATTAGTTTTAAATTGTCTCCTGCATGTGTATGCCTTGGCACATTATGTATGCTCAGTAGAGTTCAAAATGTCATGCTCATTCAAAGAAACCTCTAAATAATCACCAGCACCAAAGGTCAAATAATTCTATTTTGTTAGCTGATGAATAGGTAGCACAAATAACCTCATCCTAGAAAGCCAGAGTGCTGTGTCATACAAGACTGATGCTCAGAGTAGATTTATATCATTTATAATGAATCATTGTTGAAAAGTTTAGGTTTAGCTACAATACACAGAATTATTAATACCAGTAATTATATGTGCTGTAATGAATCTTAACTATACCAGAGTAAACCAAAACATTGGAGGGATATTTTTCGTGACATGTTTTTTCATGTTGTTTTTATGCAGTCATTGACATAGTCAACTTAAGTCCAAGTTAATTGACTTTATTCTACAATTCTTCTCTGTGAACAACAACACCATTTCTTAGCACCTATGCCAGCCAGGAATTTTGTGATAGAATTTGCCAAGTCAGGATAAGACGTTTGTATGCAAAGGGATACTTTAGATGTAAAGTAGATACGAACTATGCACAAAGTATGGCAAAAAAGTTCAGTGGAAAACTAATAATTTAAAAGGTGTGAGATGTATTTGAGGTTGCATTCAAAGAAATGTTCAGTGAGATATACATAGAAATTAATCGGATTTTACACTAAGGATAAGAACATTCGTTAGTTGACTGCATTATTTATATTTGTTGAAGAAGAGCAAACATTTTGCTTGGTGCAAAATAATTTCTATTCAACTTATAATTTCATTCATTGATGGAAATTTCCGTGGAAGGAGCTGGTGACTTTCCACGTTTTCGATACCATGCATATAAATATCTAAACTTCATGAGAAGACTTTTATACTGAGCCTCATTTTTGCAGTAAAAAAACAACAATTGAGTGTTAACCACGCTGTTTTTTTCATGTTAGGGATATACTATCGTGTGAACTTTAAGAGCACAAATTGTTCGGTAAGCTACCTAGTCGCCATGGCGATGAAAGCAACCGTCATCTATGATTTCGAGGGGATGAAAGAAAATGGAGAAATCTGTCTAAAGGAAGGAGAGGTTGTGACTGTCTTAAAGACAGATGTCGGGGATGGATGGTGGGAGGGAGTAACGCCAAGTGGTGAAAAAGGATTATTCCCAGAATCCTATGTAAACTCAGCCGCGAACGAGAATGGAAATGCATCAGTAAGTTTAATATTGTGTAATCATTGAGTTTGGTACAACTATGCAATGCTAGTCCTAAATGTTAGAAAGAACCGAAACACATATTTTTCAAAAGATCATCATCACCGAGATCTAAACCAATTTGATCTGTTAATATACCAGGAAATGTTCGCCTTATAAGCTTCTACATACAGTAGTTATACTTTTAGTTTTAGACAATCGATTGTAATATGAATATATTGGGATAACCCACATAATGACATTCAGCACCATATATATTTCATCGTGCTTATGCATCACATTCCGTATTTGGTTGTATGCAGTTGTCAGCCAAATTACTCAACCCTTTTCACTGGAATAGCAAACGGTGATTTTTGTGACTTGACGCAGCTTAGTACTGCCTTACTCAGTACCTGCTTTTAATGCTGACCAGGCAGTGACCTATTATTTCGTGCAAAAGGTTTCTACCAAACTATGTAACAGTAATCTGAGAGATGTAGACTTGTGTGACTTATTTCTTTGCGGTCTCATGTTCTCAATCAGGATTGTCTCATTATCCATTTCTCAGTCATCATCACAAATGATATTTGGTATTGTTAGAATGTTTTCATTGTACATTGTTGAGATGTTTCTTGTGGAAATTCTCAATAATCGCTGAATAAGGCTGAATGCTTTTCTATGAATCAGATTAATTGACAAGCCATACTCTATTTATTATTTCCTGTCAACGTGGGATTATGCTATGCAGCGTGATCGCTCACTTAGTTTTATCACCATCTAGCACTTTTCACTTAGCCGTTATCTGTCCCTTACTGTACTTTGACCCCAAAGCAAACAGTTAGAAGATTCTCCCTTTGCTACAACACATGTCTTGTATTGGCCTTGTTTGCTGCGTTATTGTAGCATGTGTGACAAAAATTCAACCAACCAAAATTAGTATGAGAGTACAATTGTAATTAGTAAGGACAAGTCAAATTTGAGTTTTAAAAAATTGGGATATATTCCCCTTCTGCTCCCAGTAATCTGCATCTTTACATTTCAGAGTAACCACTACAATGCTAATGAGACAGTGACAGATTCATGGCAGGGTTCATCAGCTAACGGGAATTACAGCTATGGTAATAACACTCAGTACAATTCCTATGGAAACAACGAAGATAATGATGACAACTGGTCTGAAGATTGGGACGATGGCCAATCAGAAGCTACGACAATAGAACCAGTAAATGACTTCAATTAAAATACAGACAAATAACATACGGTAGTTCATGTCTTATGTGATCAGTATTCGAACAAACTTAAATTTGTTTGAGACATTTCATTATTATTTGTGTTCCAGCTCGATGAATTTGATATTTCAACAAACAAACAAAATGTTACCAAACTGTTTTCTAAAAATTAATTGAATTCTTTGGATGATTCATTACTACCACTCAGTAATTCAGTAGTGTCACTTCAGTACACTTACAACGAAGGGTCATGCTTCTGCACTTCCGTGAACGGTAGTAAGAAAGAATACAGCTCACATGCATAACATAACGCTTACACAACGTTTGTCATATATTGATTATTGAATACCCTCGTGCTATTCAAAAAATACATGGCTATTGTCCAATCACAGCTCAAATCGAATTGTCCGCGGCCTAGATTTGCGGTACCGGAGGAAAATGGAATTTGCTCGTCATCTAGACATTTAAAAATGTTCTTGTTCATAATACTAGTGTAAAATGGGAGATATTGAAACACAAAATCAATCAATCAATCAATCCCAAGTTCTTGAGTGTGAACAACGATACTGCAACAAATAGTTTCGTTTCGTATATAATTCATCGGGATAGATGAAGATTTTCTTTCTTACAATTCACAATGTGTAAATAGTCATTCAACCTTCTGTGCACTAGCCGCTATACCACACAAAGCAGAAAAGCAGTGTATCAAGTCAAAAACCAAACTTCCATTAATGCCTGTTCTACATATGAATCATGAATTCTCCTTTGGACATAAAGTACAATGTAATCTATCATGCAGTGTGCATCTCATCACTACCAATGTTATGTTTTTTAACAGCGGACAGCAAACCGCAGTTCTTTGATGCCGTGCACAGATCTTGACAACCGTTCCCTTAATTCGGTCGACAGCCGATCTGTAAAAGTTTCCGGCACTGTTGGAAAAAGCTTCAACCGATTTTCATCTTTCGTGAAACACGGAGGAGAAGCGTTTATACTGGGAAAGGCAGATGCGAGAGTACGCGAGGTCGATAGGGTCAGTTCAACTTTAGTTGAATATAGTGAACTAGATTGAAATAGTAATTTAGTCACCTTCTTGGCAATACTTCAGGTAATGTGTGTCACTTCAAACAAAACTAAATTTATTTAGGCTTTACTACTTGAAAATGAAATAAAGATACTATCATATTATTTAATGATATTTGTTTTGGCGGAATTCTAAACATTGATTTCTTTAACAAGGTTCATATTGACTTTGGAAGCGATACGACAGCGTCATGGAGAACCAACAATCACAAATTTACTTGTATCTTAGAAAATCCATTAGTGAAGAGTAAAATGAAAGGTTAGACTACACGATGATAACACATGTACTTTGCTAAGCCTGAATCATCCTTGCTAACATGTTGTAAATTCCTCCGTAAGGTTTGAAAAGTTTCGTGGCATACAAATTGACACCCAGCGACACAGACGTTTGTGTGGAAAGGCGTTATAAGCATTTTGATTGGCTTTACGATCGTATGATACAGAGGTATCCTATGTTGGTTATACCCCGACTGCCAGAAAAGCAGTCGTCCGGACGATTCGAAGAAGAATTTATTGAGTATCGGATGGCAAGGCTCAAAATTTGGGTAATGGTTGATTTATATGAGTTGGCTATATAGTAATTAGCTGTTAATAGCTATTTCTTTGTGTATTCCTCTATCCAAACAAGATTTCCTACATCTGCCGACACCCTGTGCTTTCTACATCATCAGTTTTTCGCAATTACATCACTTTGACCGAGCAGAAGGCTTGGAAAATGGCAAAAAGAAAGGCGGAGCGTGATGAATTCCTTGGAGCAAATTTCTTCCTAACTATAGATATAACAAATCAACCTTATACGTTTGATCTACGCGAATCTGAAGGCCGTCTCGAACAATTTAAGAAATTTGCTAAAGGTTGGTATTTTTTTTGTGGAAGAAATAGTCTTCCATGCATTTTGTTAATTTTGCCTCCTATCGCTCAGTAATGGACGATGGAGTGTCACAACTTACGTCCACAGCAAGAGATGTAGCTGGCAAACACGGTGGCGTTTTCAGAAAGGAATTTGTAGCGATGGGTCGTTCTTTCGCAACGCTGACTCTATCATTCAATCAACACCAAACTCCCGAATCTCAAGTACTTACTGACGCAATGAAACATACAAGTAAGAGATTCCAAGCCTTATTACAACCTGTCAACCTGTGAATAAATATATAAACATCATTAAAAAAGCTATCTTTACGTATGAATAAGGCGAGTTGTAGGCAGCTCTTTGTTCTATGGTGTAGTAAGCACCTATGTTTTTGAGGACAAGTTTGAAAAATACATCTCTTGCAACAGGTCAAACGTACGAGAAAATAGGCGAAATGTTTGCAGAACAACCAAAGAACGATATAACTCCCCTCTTACACCAATTGTGGTTACACAAAGGCGTTCTGGAGGTCTTTCCTGATAGTTGGCATGTAAGTGTATGATATATCAGTACACAATACCATGACCAGGATTAGAACATCGAATTATTTACGAGTTTCATGGATTTAGATGCAATCTGGTGCTTTGAGGAAAGTAAGGGAATGCAAAAAACTTCAAGAAGAAGGAAGAATGCCGGGTAGTGAAGTAGATGCTGTGGAGGAGCGAGTCAATAGGATGTCTAGTGTGATGCAGGTAATGCCATAGCTCATGATGTTGGATGTTTTTTAGGGGTAAACTTGATCTTAAACCACGCAATAAAAAGCAGTGCAGTTTCAAACCTCTACCATTCATATTCAGCCAACCATATCCTAGGAAAATCTCAACAATAATAAGTACTTCTGTTTTTCAGCTGAAACACTGGTATCGGTTTTTGAAAGCAGACTGTGCATTATTATAATGTTTAAAAAATCGAATTGCAACATAGTTTTGTTTCTTTATGCTTGAACAAGAATATTTGATATTTCAGGCGGAAATAACACATTTCCACAAGGAACGAGTGATCAATTACAAACATATGATGACAAACTTTCTGAAAAGTCAAATAGAGTTTTACGAAGGCATCGCCGCAGAATTGAGATTAGCCATGAACCGGTTTGAAGAAGTGCCTGATGAAAACTGAAAACGATCAAACAATACTATGCGGTGTAATCGCTCGTCTGATTTTGCTTTGTTTTGTTCGGCATTTAATAGCAATACTATGGCTAACATTCTATTACTCTTGATAAAGTTTTGTCATTGTGTATTGTAGACCAATGGCGACTACTAGTGCAGGTGTTTTGTGATGAAGTTATGCAGTTAATGTTACTGTTCCTGTGTGAACTATGATAGTTACTTTATTATTTATGCTCTATTAATTTTTTTCATTCAATACAGTCACAGCAAAGTCATAAAATTGCACTAGTGTTTACGTATAAGATTCAACTCAATTATGCATTTCAATTAATTCTAACTTAGCAATGTCCATACAAGAAGAATGCACAGCTCATGGAGCATTCGAGACTTAAGTGTGCTGATTTGTATAGTTATTGTTACAGGGAATTCATATAAATATGCTAATATTGAAAAACTTTAACGCTTATATTTCCGCTATGAATATCTTACATAAAAGTACAAAGATCTCTTGCAATGGTATGAATACATTGAATATTCCTAGGATTCAGTCCCAATCCATGAAACCGTAAATATCTGATAATTTGGTCCCAGCCCTACCGCTAATTCAAAAAACCATTATCTGTTTCTTCATGCAAGAATATAAAAATGTTAGTGAAAATATAACCCCATTGGTGAAATTAAGAATGATGTAAGGACACTAGAGTTTTGCTCATTTGTTGTTTTTCAGTCTTGTTTTTATATTTTATCAACTTCATATCAAACATCACCTTGATATCAGCAATTCATAAATGTGTAACATATCTACCTTCTATTCGCTATACTGTTATCATCAAGTGTTTATAGTGCTGAGTTTACGCTTCAAAGACAGTGTTTGGCTGGTGTATTCACACCTTTCATACCTATTGTCCTCAAATCAATCGATCAGAAAGCAATTTATTGCTAAGAAAGCATAGAAACATGTTCAGAACAATGTATGCAGCATCTCCCAAAGTAACAAAACATAGCGAACATGCTAACCAACCTGGCTGTTCATTTTCAATTCTTTATGGCTCACCTTCATCGAACTGTAGCAAATTTCATACGTAATTTACTTCAATAGTAATAGTAATTATATCTTAATACGTACCAATGCTTGAATAAAATTGAGCACAATTTTTTTTATGTGCCTCGATAAACTGATATGCCTTTTAAAAAGGGCAAAGACTATCTACTGAGAAATCAGACTTTGCTATGTTGCTACTCCTTGCTGTTGGGGTATAGTAAGATAACTAGCAAGTGTAGTAAACGTGCGAACCTACTTTTTGTAGCATTTTTTTTTTAAATTCATGCGTAATGAACACAAACCAATTGCCAAACTCTACTTAGAACTCATATTGTTTCACTCAATTTTTGTATTTGTAATTTTTGTTTATTTGCAAATATGGAAAATAATAATGGAAGCAGTTGGTATGAAATCTCTGGAGTTGTTGTGAATCTCTGTTTTTTCATTTGAAGTACAGTACAGAATTGCATACTTACACTAGGGTGGCGAGTGTTTTTAGCAGTAGCTTCTCTAGCTTCCACAAAGATTTTTATAATAAACTACTTCGCATCTAACGATAGGGAATTTTCACTGGAAAAATACAGTGCTGCCATACAATGATGAAAGCCAGTTTAGAAGTTTCAAAGAGCTGATGTTATGATTATGGTCAAATAGTCATCATGTACAGTGAAGGAATAATTTCATACACTTTATACCTGTATGGGGTAGTGTTTCAGGAATGGCATGTAGCTATATTGGGTCAAGTACAAATAAGTATTTGCAAGCAGCACACTCCACACAACCCGAACTATACTAATCTGACTTCCCGTAAGTGGCCGTTACACTCTACTTGCAGATAAAAAAATCCCTTTTTTTCGGAAAAATAAGTGACATTACACGGAACCGACAACCTTTTTATGGTTCAATAAGCACATTTGTAAACTGTCACCTTAGCAACGATAGTATCTGCTCTACCTCTGCCATTGGAATCAATGGATGAAGTACATCAAGCTGATTCTGTATCATGGAATCTCTGCATTGAGGGTATAAATAGATAAGCAACGCTCCCTTCATTCAAGCTGCTAAAATGTCATTAAATAACACAGAAAGCGATAGTAGCATCTCCTCAAAAACACAGTCGGTAAAATGGAAAGATCCCGTTTTGAGTCCTACTTTCCACGATGTACAAATCGAACAGGTATGTGAATTTAAACTTCATGCAGGCGGTCTCCTACTTACGAACTTCCAGAGATTATTATTGAGGTATAGCTGTACTGTATAGCCCTATTTTCTGCAGTGCTCTGTGCAGTTTTCAGTATTGACAAGAGTAATGTTACAATTATGTACTTCAAACAAACCCATCTTGTTCTAAAGTGTTCATAAGTTCATATTTAAATTGAGGTATATGTTCAACTTATTTCATCTCAGTATATTTTTGTAAGGTACAAATTGTTGACCCTAATCCTGGGACAGTGTCTTTTCATGAAAGTTCATCGGAAAAAAGGCAATCGTCCGGAGACAGAAGCAGTACTGGCCTAAAGATGGTTGCCCCACCACCGAGCGAAGAAGGATCGATGGTACTATCTAGTTAAATGTCACTTGAAATTCTAGGTATCTATATCATTTGGGAAAGTGTCCCATGGGAACACAGAATTATCAATTATAAAATTCAAATGGCAAAACCTTCACCTTACATATATATGAATTAAACAGACTTCAAGAGTATATGTATGTGATATTTTCACAAGGTAGTTTACATATTACATAATGTACATATTACTGTAATTTGATACAGCTCTATTGATTATTGTTAGTGATATTGTTTCAGGGAACAAATAATACCGATGATTTTCATGCCTTCCATGGAGACTTCCAGAATGCTGTGAACAAATCTGAAAAAGTCCAAACACCAAAAAAACAAGGAAGGAAGAAGATGGACAGTACTGTAACAGTAAAATGGGCAGATGGTGATCACGCTCACACGGCACCTTTCGCAAGCCTACCCCTGGAGCCTGTAGGCTCTTGTCTTTCCAAAGACCGTTCTGCTCACACTAGAGAAGAGCTACGTTCATCACAAGCTGAGGAACGTCGAAGGCAAAAGATTGCTCTTATCAGACATGTACACAGGCTACAATCAAGTGAAAGTCCACAACACAGAAGGTTATTGAGTGGTAACATGGCTAGAAAGCAACAGCAACAAAGATACTATGAGGTAACTAGCTATTCTACATAGATGACTATGTTTATGCTAATGGTACGGACTCAACACATAAAGCCACAAATCAATAAATTGAAGTATGATCTACTACTTGATTCTGCCTTCTGTAAGAATCTTATAAGCCGAAATCGAATATAGTAGAATCTATTAATGTATATAATAAATTACAAATACAAATCTATTACCATAATTTTCCCTTTACAATCTCCTTGCCCCACTCTTTCTTTGGGTGATACAGCTGAGATATATAATCGATGCAGATGATAAGGTACTTTTTTTCAACTAATAGCAGCTATGAGTCACAGAGATAATTGAAGCTCAGAATGGGCCAAAAGCTTGGCATAAATCATAAAATTTTGAATCTGTAATAAATGTTTTACAACTAACTCACGTCCTCCTTGTCTTATTCGCTATACCTGTACAAAACGTTTACATTTCGCTTATATTTCATACTCACTAATTATCTTTGACTTTACTGTATAAACAAGGGATATCTTTGTTCATATCGCCCTTTTTGCATTTTCAACTAGTAAGAACTACAATTTCAATTTTTCCCTCCATCAATAATAATATGAAACCTCACTCATGATATACATAATTCTAATGATTTACTACAGGTAGCACCTGGCATAGTCCTGACTGAACTTCCTCCTAACGGAATGCCACACACTGCACCGGAGAGTGGCCTCGGATTTTACGACCAAAGAATGATAGATTATGTTGACAGAGCGTAAGTACCATTGTCTCAGAATATTGCAAGGTCATTCATTCTCTTAGTTTGAATCGTCATGTCATTAAAATTTGTACAAATGCTAAATAAAGTTGTCAGATTTGATAAATTGTTTCTAAAGAGTATGGATCATCGGTTACAGTGATCCCTCTGGAAATTTACCTTGGAAACATCTCTAATCGACACACAACTTTTCATAGTACATAAGTTGAGGGAAACACTAATGAATCTAGATCCACTGACAAAAGCCATGAAGCACACAAATTAACATGTAATTCTGTTGATACTATAAACAGACCCTTTCATGAATTGCTTGTTCATCTGTTGGAATAATGAATCAGCATTGGTGAGTCTGGTAATCCATAATATTTTGGGTTCTGAAGATTTTGGACCATGCTATAATCGTTACAAGCGTTATGAAGCTTCTAAATAAAACAGAACATTGTTCCTATGAAAAAAGTTTTTAAAATATTATGTATCTTGTGATTTAAATCCCACTCGAAGGGTATTTAAAAATGGAGCATGTAGTCAAAGAGCCACTTAGCAAAGATCTTCAACAACAAGCTATATAACTCTAATCAGTTTGAAAGGATAATTTATTTTATATAATTTTGTGTTTCTAACCCTATGGGAAATAGTAAGAAATGCAAGGAGTGGGGTTTGATAGCAAAGTGTAAAGTTTTAAATTGAGATTTTCCATGTAAATTATAGTAATAGTAGCCTGAAGACAAGTATTATATGTATTGCAGAACAACTGTCCCACACATCACAAAATCAATTATATGGACAGCTAAACACTGTGTTGCAAATAGCCGTGCGGTGAGCAGCAACTCGTCAACAAAGTGGCAAGAAATCGCAGATATCAACATGCACAAGAAGACCAATATTTTCATTAAGATGCCTTTCAAACAAACACCTTGTGTCACATTAAAATCTGAAGACAGAAAAACAGAAGTGGTGGTGAGGATGACTTTTATCATATAGCCTCAAGTTCATCTTAAAAGTCCTTGAAAGGGGAACAAAGGTTTTAAGTATTTTTAATCACCAACACTGCTAACAATTTTCATTCAAGGATGAAGTCGTGCTACCTAGCGATGAACTGCGCATTACTACTGCTTATACAGTGTCTAGAGTAAGAAGGGGACTGAAACGTATGCAGCCGCCGGATACATCCGAAACAAAGCCTGGGAGATTACTCAAAGGAAAATTACAACCTCTTAGACCAGTACAGGTAATATTATTAACAAATATGAAAGTACAGCATCTATCTTCGATATAATTTGGATCAAATTAGGGATGTCAATTTTCCCGTATACCATCATAACATACATGAACTACTAATTTTTTGTGTAGTTCGAAGATTAGGTCGAATTCCAGATAATTATATGTCATCTTCGAATACTTAATTGGTTTCAAATTTCATCCAGCATGGAGATTTACACATTTCAGTCAGTTTTCTTTTGTTGTGCACACTTATGATTTCATGTTTATCTTATATTCTGTACCTTGCCTTGTTGAAATTAGATACACTATTACATACTTAAAACTATAAACTATGTCATTTTCTAGCATTGCCATCACCCAAGCACCTTATGAAATGTTTTCTCAGGTATATATTCGTTGTAAGGAGAAAATATAATTCCTTATTCATAAACTTTTGATACACATTTAAAATGCTAATGAACTGAGGGTATGTATATTGTAGAGAAACTTATATCTATTGTTGATACTATTCAGCCATATGGGCCAAGAATACGCACTTGTCAAGGCATACAACCAGAAACTCATCCAAAACAAAGCTACTCGCCTACACCAAGTAGGCAAAGACATCTTAAAGACCAATTGAATATGGTGAATATTTGTTTTCCGACTAATAATATTTAGTGTATAATGTAAGTGTTTAGAGTCAACAATTATATTATGATGCTTGGATTTCTTGGAAATGTTTACTTTTAATTCAGTTCTATGACGAACATCACGCTCAACGAGAGGAATATGAAAGGAGAATGATCAGGGCACAGTCAGCTACTTCAAGGGAATCAGTTCATAGAACGTCTCCTGAACCGTGAGTATATATGAATAATGAGAGCATGACTGGTACTTGCTTTATGATTAGTGCAACATACACAAGCTGTTTTAATCTAGTATTGGGGTTATTTAGCACTAATAAATTACTTATCTATAAAACAGACGAAATGTGCAAAATCTAACAGGAGAATCTATTATTCTGAATGAGCAAACGGGTCTTTACGGTGAGGACATTACTGCAGGATTTAACAGTGACAGTAAAACAATGGCGTTAAGTAATCAGCTAGAGTCTGTGCATCTCGAAAGTGGAGTTATATTCTGAAAGGAAGAAAAGAAACACTTGCCAGTTTACCTAATGAATCACTGTACCACTATACTCAACCAAAGGGCATTTAAATTAAGATATATGCTTGCCATGAGATCTTAGTCTGCAACATTTTTATATATTAGTACTGGATGATGGGATATAAGATTTTTAACCCATGAAATATAAGTTCGGATGGAAGTTTAAAAAAAATCCCCTTACCATTCTACAACATCAAAATAGCAGTGAAAAATTATTTCCTCTGTCTTTTAATGCCATTGAGCATATATATATATACCATTGTGTTCTTCATTGTGAAGTGATATTTCCATGTACTGTGATGTTTGTTGTACATATCAGAGATATCCAAAATCCATGACAACTTTTAGTTAGGACACAGTACACCAAACCATTTTTATGCATAACTCGAACCAATGATCATGGAAGGAAGATCCATTTGGCCTTCTTTCAGAAGCATAGCATATATGGAAACAATGCATATCATTTAACTCCCAGGATATTCCAAAAATAGCCAAATCCATCTAATATCAAGATTTTAAACAACCTCCTAATACAATGCACTGTGAATACAAAATAGTGAAAAATACAATTATCGACGATTTTTACACTGCAGTTCAATATTACTTGCCTACAACTTATTTAGAAAGCCATACATTAGATGTAGCACAAATTCTTGCGAGTTCTGTTATACAATTTACCTTAAGTTTAATCAAGTTTGTGACTTGCTGTTGATTTAATTTCTGTTTCTAATGTTTTTCTTCGAATCATTGTGTGAAGTGCCAACAATTTTCTATGCAAGCCATACAATATAAACCAATGAGAATATTTAATATACTAACTATCTAAATCCAGTTCAGTTTTTGAACCTTTCAGTATAGGAGTCTGGTACTACATTACAACTTCGATTTACAAGAGAGTTTCATCCATGGAAACTCACCCGTAAGTCTAAAATTTGTTAATTGAAGCGCATTGTTACTGGGAGGTAGAAACAGCTGCAGACGAGTCAGGCTTCTCTTCAATGTGAATTCTCATAATCCAAGCAATGAGTGCACTACATACAATAAAACATAAAACATTTGACAGAACAGAGGATACTCCAGCCAAAATACAGCAAGTGGAGTGAGCTCATGATAGAGCTATTTATTCCAGCACTTTGAAGAATAGATAACTTTTACATTAAACAAAAACATCTGAGCCCAAACATCCTCTCATCTGTATGAAATATAAGTAGCGTAGGTGGTTGTACACCAATACATAACAGCTTGTATTATCCTCATCCTCATCCTAAGTATCATCCATAGTAAAGTCATATAACCTGAAACAGCGTAAAATAATACAAATTGGAAGCAATGCAGTACCAAAAGCAATAAACAGTACTGAGATAAAGGGCACAATCTTTACCTGCTAACTGTATTTCATCTGATTGCCAAAGTAAATATGTTAAGTAACTTCTCTTCTCATCAAGATATATCCTTTGCTAATTGTTCCATATTGGCCTTGTTAAGTGCCTGAATTAATGCCGGTCTTTTTGCTTCAGATTTATTTCTGTCTTGCCATGTAACAAGTGTTTGTCTCGCCTGTAAAGAAGATTACTAAAACGATGTATTTTTTGTACATAATGCACATCAACAGTGTAAATATGAAATGAAGATAAACTGAAGTGAAGGAAATTAAGGAATAAAAACCTGTAAAATCACATCTTCAGAGTCTTCTTTAATCTCAGCTATATCTTTTGGCTTCAAGTCAAGAAAGGGAGCAAGCTTTTCCCAACTGCCAGCTATTTTTTGAGCCACCGTTGTGATCTCATCGCTTGATAAAGTGTCACCCGAGGATATCGGTTCAAGTAACCCGGCTGAAGAAATAGGATATTGAAGACAAACTTTATTTTTTGTTTTGTTTTATAATGTCAAATCCGCAAAAACTCTTGCTATTTTTTACTACTGAAACCTCTATACCCTAAATTATATAACCGATTCAAAGTGGTGTTTATTGAATACTTTGCGATTTCACCTTCATCATCTGATTCTCCGTCTTCATGCTGACTGTCATCATTCAAAAGAGCATCATCGTTATCAAACTCCTCATCCTCAAGAACCTCATCATCATCGTCCTCCATTTCATTGTCATCAAGCTCATTGTCTTCTTGTTCTTCCTTCATGTTTGTCTTATCATTGCTGTCCTGATCCTGCTGATTGAGTTCCTCCATTTCCTTCATCTCATCGTTTTCTGGGATCAGTTCGGATTGTTCAGGTACACTTAGCTGAAATGGAGAAAATTTCAACTGTTCATCATTCCAAACCAATGTTTTGTGCTTTACCAGTACAAGATGGATATTACATTTGGTGGTGGTTTACTGTTATTGCACATATTTTGTGACCTCAATTATTTACAATGCCTCCTAAACGTCCTATGTCTAGTTCTAATATATATATAATGAGAACATAATGAAGGTATAAGTATATAAGACTACAATGAAAAACAAGATTTTTGGCACCGGAAATTCTTTTGATAGCTTTTCAATAACACCCTTCAGATATTGGGAGACGGTTTTAAACTGCATTGGTGCAGGCTGACTGGCAAAAAATAACGGGCTTCTTTGAGACAACAGTCGTAGTGCTTTCCACTGAAAATTAGGCTCATTGTAGGATCTGAAAGGAGAAAGATATACAACGTATTATTAGCATTGATATAGTGACATAACATCAATAATAAACGATAGTGCTCACTGATATTCTTCTTCCACCATATTATTAGGATCCATAAGATCTATTGAGTCAGAGAAAAAAACTTCCAAAGAAGGCAGGAATTTCCTGTCGTCCAATGTGCAGGCTTCCAAGTTGTCATCACAAAGATCCCATAAACGTGTGAGTTCAGGACTGATAAAAAGGAAAATGTTCTGGACATAATATTCAATAAATACCAAGCAATGTAATACCTTTAATTTATCTTCTATCCCATTTCATTTTGAAAAGTTACATATTTACCTTCCCATGCCTAGAGGTTTTCCAGATATAAAATCTTCAGCTATGCTACTTTTCTTGGCCTTTGTCTCAATAATCTTACGGCGCTTCGCAGGAGGAGATGAACTTTTAGAAAGGTCTTCATCTGTCTTCCTGGTTTTGATGAAACTCGGGCATCCTTCATTTTTCCACCGAATCCAGAATTCTTCTCTTTCAAAGAAATGCTACAGATGGGAAATAAGATTTCAAATAATATTGTAGCGTTCAATCATGATCATGGGAATGAATCAAAGTACGTATCATGCACATGTCATAACGTATTTAATGTAGCGTAGTTCAACACTCCACTCTCTCTCCCTCACTGACAACATGTAATAGAAAATATTTACCTTCAGCTTGGTTTCGACAATAAATCGTATCTCCATAAGGAACCACCAAATTAAAGATGCAGTCTAATCATTTATAGAGTAAGATAGTTACAGGCGCCAAAAGAGGTCAGAAAGAGTAAACAACTCTAACCCTCTACTGTCCAACGAATACATAATAGATTGAAGATAACCTTGATGTACGAAGAAAACTGCTTTCCTTCCGGTGGTGTTTCTTCCAACAGTTCATGAATTTTCTTTTTCGTACTTTCTAGCCATTCTTTCTGTTTCTCTGATAGCACCGTACTTGTGCTTGATTGAAAATAATCAGTAAATGAGAAAAAGAAATCAGTACTCCAGTATAGTTACCTTTTGAATTTGACGGTTCCTGTCAAGTACTGGAACAATATCAGGACTTGACAAAGAATTTGTCGTCTAAACATACTGTCATTCAGCTGAAGGTTTATTAACTTCTCCGATGTTAAGAACTTGGCGAAATAGGCCCTTGGAAATGTAAAAAATAACTTATTATTAAATTGCTTATTATTATTTTTAGTTGTCGACATCCGAATGGCAAAATAATATAATATTCTATTATTAATAGAACAAAGTTTCATAACAGAATTGATTAAGTTAGTTACCAACACAATATGGACATGAATTTGTCCATGCTTTAGAATTCAGCAATTAAGAAACTCACTTATTGTGTTGTTGCTGGTCACTGAAATGCCTAGCACCCTCATCGAGTTTGAAACTGCTGAACACTCGTAATACAGCATCCGTATTCTGAAAAAGGGGTAAAAAATTTAATCAGATTTCAAGATAGTGATGGTACATGATAGTTCACCCATCGCAAGGAAATGAGTTATCATGATGTAGAACTTTTATATAAATAATGAAGCGTAAGAAGATCTTATCTTAGAGATAAGAATAAATGATAAATCGCACAAACCGTGATGAACTTATCCCACTTCTCCTTGGTGTAGCATTGTAGAGGACTACGAAAAACATCTTGCAAACTCCAAATGCAATGATACAAGTCGTAATCGACGATCCTACAGAAAGTTTGAAGAAACCAAATGAAAACTAATATCATTGAAATGTTCATCAATAGCTGTACCATGCCAGAGTACAAGAACTGGATATCTCTTATACAATGGAGCTACTGATACGAACAACAATGGTATAAAAAAAATGCCTTATGTTCCGACATTATTTTGGTACTGCTTCCTCAAAATAAGCAGTAAGAATGGCAGATTTTCTCTTTTTTGTCAGGCAGTACTTCTTTAATGCTAGTGTTTCATGATTCACTTCAAATAGACCTACAAGTTTTTTTCTTGCTTTTTACTTTCTTCTGTAACGGGGGACATCATTGTTTCATTCTGATCAACTTCCATGGCACCATCTAACCAGATTTCATCCTTTTGAGGCTTAAAACAAAACATGATGTGGTGAAATTAGTAAAATAAGAGATCAAATTATTGTAAAAGATTGAAGACATTAGAATTTCTGCATGCAATCGTTGATAATTCAGTTATTAACCTGAAAATATGACATGTATTACAATATATAAGATTAAGCTACTAAGTTTTGGAACTTTCCTATCTCTTTCTACAGCGAAAGAAGGGTTAGGTGGTATTACGTACGAGTTATACGAGAATTATGATACATGGGGTTCGTGTTGACCTACTTTTATTAAAATAGAATTAGACTAACAGTTTCCTTGATGCTAATTTTTAATATCGATATCGAGACAACCGGGATACGATTATTACTGACAGAATGAGAAGGTGCAACTTATATGCCAGAATATATAGTAAGTATGAACAGAAGTGAACAGCTACGAAGTAGTTAATTTTGCATGTATCACACAAGCTTTCACAAATGCAAATCAATTTACCGTAGCCTTGATATCCACAGTGACGGTTTCTTGGCTGGACTTAGATAATGAAGACATTCGCTTCAAAATGGATTCGTTTCTGCTCTCATTAAAAATGGTAACATTGTCGCTGTTGAACTGACTAACCTGAAATACAAATAAAACTATGAAATAATATCTATCAGAGAATAACGTCGAAATATTTATTTGATCTGCGTTACCAAATTAAGAGCAGATTTTTCTGATAGTGGAAAAAGTCTCGCAAGGAACAGTTGTATCCTTCCACAGAATACGGTATTTTGAGCTTGGGATAGTCGTCGCAGCAGGTCATTGCACATTCTTAATAGATAGTTCTTGCCTGAAATCAAGAACATGATCTATAATTATTTGACATATTGAAGATAACACACATAGCATGAAGATATGCTGTAAATGAGAAATTCCTTCCTGGGAAATTCTACTGAATCGTGGGAGATTTTAAGCAGTAAATAAGAAATCTACAAGGTATTTTTCAACGGTAAAAATGTGTGCAATTTCTATAGCAGGGAATGATTTCTTTTTTTTCAAACAGATGTTAAATGTAAATTATAATTTTCTTCATCTGGTCTGTAAAAAATGTTAAGAAATAAACAGTGTGACCTCATACTTTCTGGATCAGGGTACCACAGTATATGTAGACATAATTTGACAAATAATAATACAAGTACCAGCTGTGTAAAACTGAGGAGACTTCCAGATAGCAACTCTTTCTTCAATGTAACAAAACACAGGATCACAGGAATCGAGAGTTAAACAATCAAGAATATCGCCGAGAAGAACAAATGGTAAGCTGGCCGAACACAGACCTAGGTATAATATAGAAAATGTAAAAATAATTTTAAATCAGAGAATAAGCCGATTATGTGGAAGATAAAATTGAAACTCTAACGACCTTGTTTTGCAGAAGATACAGAACTAGTAATGATTTTCATAGCATCATTTACTATATCGAGATCCACACGCTTCCTGATGCTGTGGTCCAGTTTTTCTCCCAACAAGGAGCTGACCAGGACACGCAATGCTTGGTCTGAGGCTGAACGTTTGTCTGCGTCTGTACCAAGTGCAGTTTTATATGCCAGAGTGAAAGAATCCATTCTTTCAGAGTCATCTTGAGAAATATCTTCCGTGATTTTTTTCTAATTGAAAAACCAAGACCTTAATTCAACTATTGTCACCTATTTTTACGATTTATTCGACATATTTATCAATAATAATCCTGTTGGTTGTACCGCTAAATTTGAAAATTACTAACTAAGAAATGGCACAATATCTGACACTTGGATAACACATAATTACATTGTATTATACACAATGGATAGTTTACCTTGAAATCATCTTGCGTGCCCTCAAAATTGAAATTTTGCGCCATTTCGGATGCTAAATTTTTCACCATACTTCGCAAATCAGTATTCGCGCAAAAAATAAAACGTGACGTATGACGTTGGATCCAGTGACCCGTACGATCTGACCTTTGCAGTTATATTATTTGAAGCGGTGTAGGTAGCGGCCTCCATGAACCGCTGATAGATACGGTAAGCCTTATTACAAATTTTATCCGACGTTAATCAAAGGTAGCAATGGCAGAGAGTGCGAATGAATCACCGAAATCAGTTAACAATGAGCTTCTCGAAAGGTTGACATTGGGTGTTGCAAAGTCTCTTGGTACGTCCTAAATAATCATGAAATTACCTTGGTTCAAATTATCTTCATCATGTTGTTTTTAATAATCAGAGAAACGATTGGGTGTTTGTGATGTATCACTCAAAGGAGGAGATCCCACCGAACGGCATCAAATAGTTGCATGGGAACAGCGTAATGCATGTATGTTACCAGACGATTTGAAAAGTTTTTATTTGACGACAGATGGAATATTGTTGACATGGAATGTAACAGTTGAAGGTTTGAAACGTTCAATATTTCAGTACTAAAATTACTCTCAATATTAGAATTTTAATTTATGGCAACATGTGAGTTATGGACTCAAAAGGAAGCATAGGAAAGTTCTAGAATTTAGGGGTGCCGATGTAAGAAAGAAAGTTGGGAACCAATGGTCTTGGTTGTAGATGAGTTGAATCTTCTCTCTGTAATGAAAATGGTTTAAATAAATAAACCTCTTGTAGCAATGATACCCTCATCATTATAGGGAGCACTTTCCCTGTTGGTAGAATGGAACTGAATCCTTTTTCGAAGCTCATAAAGATAAGCATGTCTGCCTCAACTACTGCAATCGGAAATACGTCATCTCTTGCTGATGCTGAATCTTGTAGCAGTGATGAAGATGATAGTGACAGCTCTGATAGCAATGATGAATGTAAAAGTATTTTATGAAATTATATAAAAAAGACAGCATGTTTCATTTCAAACAAACATTTTGACCTTTTTAGCGAGGACAAATAAATCACAATTAGTAAAACCTCATTTCGATGGCCGGAGCAGAATATTCGAACTGGAGAACTGTCAAGGTTATGGGAAAGTCTGTTTGGTTTACTTGAACACTTCTCCTGGTAAATACTATAACATAGGCTCTCCTTTTATTATATTAGGTTTTTAAGAGAACTTATAACAGTGTATTGAAAGATATAGACCCGCTCATGAGAGCTAGGCAGGTGAATCAATTTTTAAAAATTATATGCACGAAGGAATAATGAAATTAAACCTTCCAATTTTTTTTTTTAAATTCAATGAATACATGTAATTCAGTATATTTTAAGTTCACAAAACCGCTTATTGTGGAGGAGACCAACTTCATCATTAGGATGCAATAGATATGTAGCATTATTTCCCAAGGTTCATGGCTTACAACTCTACACTCATTCATATTTCCCAAGACGTTCGTTAACTACTGTTGAACCTCCCTAATAGATTTAGAGTTCTTGGGATGAAATAGTTAGTATTATTTACATCACCGAAAGTTGTGATTACAGCAAACTTTTCCTGCAAATGACAACCCATTGTTCAAGATTGGTATTTGTTTTTCTGTTTACTGATATTGCAACTTGCTGACATACCATACTTTCTTTATCAAGGCCTCCCTGCTCATAAACCTGAGATTTGGTTTCTTGATCGTTCACTGACGTGGCATTTTCTTGCGACAGATTTCACCTCGTATTATCGGCTCATGTTAATGCATCTTGGCCTTCCACAGTGGCATCTTGCCCTTACCGACTTGGGTCTTAGTTTACAAGCGAAGGTTTACTATTGTTGATTTTAATTTACTGCAATCTTCAAGATCCTTATTTTCTAATTTGTTTTCCTGTTTTTCAGCAATGGTTTAACATGTACGCACCTGTAAGGCTAGCACTAGACGAAAAAAACTTGGACGACCACGTTTTCGATGGTAAAGCAGACAAGACTCGAGACACCTCTCCGTTTACCGAACACAAAATCGATTTCGTCAAATTATTTAAAGGAAGAAGTTCCGATCGAGGAAAACCAAAAGTGCAAGGTCCTGCAGGACAGATGACAAATAAAAAGAAACTTTTCCAGCAGAACTTCTCTACTACAGCTTCAACAAAGTTTGTATTCAAAGAAAATTTCCAACTTTGCAGCATCACATTGCATACGCTTTATACTCATCATTTTCTTTCCGTAGATCAGGTACAAGTTCAAGGACAATGGGACGTGTAACCAAACCTTGGGCATGATCATCTTTTCTTTGAATTCATTCCTACTCATTTTTCTGTCTTCACTTGAATAAATATATTTTAGTACGTACTATCAGCATTGGGTTTGGAAATTATAGTACTTATGCAGTGAAAGGTGATGAGTGCAATGGGAGTCAATTGATGAGCTGTTTGTCTGTACACTAGGAAGTTAAAGAATCGACATGGAACTAGAAACTGTACCCCTCACAATTCGAAGCTCGGAGCTGAAATTTGCTATAAAGAACAAACCAAATTAGTCATTATCTAAATATACATAGTCTTGGTCATTCCATTCAAAACTAAGTGGAAAATGAATCACACCAAATTTTCATGTCATATTTATTTTTACCATACTGTATATGAACTTCATTGTTGGAACCAAGTAACTAGTGATGAATCTATTTAGGTGGAGTAAAACAATAAATTATTTGTATGTAAATTTATGGAACATCAACCAATAAAACTCAAAATCAAAAATCCCGAATAATAAACTGTTGGCAATACATCGTCTCATACTATTTCACTAGCTTCATAAGACCGCTGGTGCTCATGGATTTGGGACGTTCGAGCGGAAGACCTAACGCACGACTCCATATCAACTGTGACAAACATCCAAGTGCTCTTGATACCCCGAACAGAACAGTGTAATACTGCATTTCTTTCATATTGTAATGTTGCAGGAGAACTCCACTGTGAGCATCTACATTTGGCCATGGATTCTTTGCCTTTCCTTGCTCCAGGAGAATATTAGGGGCAAGCTTGTATATCTGTGCAACCAGCTTGAACATTTTATCATCAGGAAGATGCTTCAAGGCAAATTCTCTCTGGCACGTGTATCGAGGATCAGTTTTACGGAGGACAGCGTGGCCGTACCCAGGGACAACTCTGCCGCTTTTCAGAGTATTCCAAATGTAATCGTGCAATATTTTATCAGACACTTCCTTCGTTCCAAGGTCCTTTGCGACACCTGTGAATACAATACAAATGCTTCATTACCTCATGATAAATACACACAATGAGATTGGCACAAGACTTTGTTATTTGTCAAAAGTAACATTAAAATCTCATCTTAAAATGCAGACCCCTTATTGTGCCAGAATGTCGGGAACAATCGTCTTTGTGCGATGATATTATAAATTGAATTTGGTATACTTATCCTAACAATTTCGAGTTAGTGAGGACGTTAATAAAAAATTCAATAATATATTATTATAAGATTCTTTGTATACCTGTGAGCCAAACAAAAACTTCTTGATTAGCAAGACCATGGAGAGGACCAGCAAGACCATTCATTGCTGCAGCCACAGACAAGTAGGGATCGCTAAGGGCACTGCCGACAAGATGCGAAGTATGTGCACTGACATTACCGCCTTCGTGATCAGAATGTATTACAAGATAAAGACGCATGAGCTCAATGAAACTAGGGTTATCGTAACCCAACATGCGACAGAAATTGAGAGACCAATCTGCAGATTCGTCTATGGGTCCGATTGCACTTCCGTCCCTGTAGAGGTTGCGATAGATCTTTGCTGCTATTGGAGGTAGTTTGGCAATGAGATCCATGGCATCTTCATAGACCGATTCCCAGTACAAACGCTTATTGACACCCTCGGAATAGGCCTTGGCGAATTTTGACTCCGTATTAAGAACCGTGATTGCAGCACTCAGTTGAGACATTGGGTGGACATTGCTTGGCAACTGGTCAAGCAAATTGACTACATGTTGGGGAAGGTCTGCTCGCTCTGCCCATTCTTTGCTTAAGGCATTCACCTGTTGATCTGTTGGAATATCGCCAGTGACAAGAAGCCAAAACAATCCTTCTGGTAAAGGCTCCTCACCGCCTTGGGCTGTTGGGAGAAGTTTCTGGCACTCTGGGATACTGTAGCCTCTAAATCTTATTCCTTCTTCGGGATCCAGTACTGACGGCTCCCAAACCATGCCCTTGATTCCGCGCATCCCTCCGTATGCCATGTCGACCGTGACCTCACCTATTTTAGTGGAACCATGTTTCTTCCTGAACTCCAGAACCTCTTTTTGTTTTTCTGGAATTTGTGCCCTTAAAACTTCTTTGAGGTCAGTTGAAGTAGATACATAGCTTCGTCGGGCTAGCAGAGTCGTCTGGTTCGTTATTCTTCCTAAACTGGAAACTCTGGAAAGCAACTTTTCTACAACCATGTTGTGATAATGTTATTGCTATATTTTACCAATCAAAAACTAGAAATATAACATTTTATTCATTAGACCATATTTCGAAAGAGAGAACTGGTAAAAATTATTTTAAGTTTAATTGGAGATTTTAAATTATTTACGTAATCTTTCTCCAAAAAAAAAAACAATAATTCTCAGTGATTCCTAGTTCTCAGTCATACTTATGTGAGTTTTGGAATTTGTGCAGACCACTATGGAAAGCAACTTCTACAAATGTTCACAGCGAGTACATTGGACCAGCCATAGCTGATTAAAGATAAGAACGTTATTATTTTATTTGAAAAACTATTTACCCCGAAAATGCATCAATGAGTCTCTCCATCAAATGCCAGAAACTAGCAGTATGAGTCAGTACTAGTATGACAGGTAAGTTAGCACGCACCAAAGTTGAAAATCTAACGCGTTTTCATTTTCAAAAATCGGCAATACTGCGACAAATAATTTAACTTTAAATCGCAGCTAAACCATGAAAGAGTGTATCATTAATCGAGGTATATTCCAAATCAGGATTTCACAACCCCTAGCAAAAACATAATTAAGACAAAATTAAAGATTCATCGCTCAACCACACACTTACAACTAGGGAAGGTCAAACAACTGAAGAGGAGTGAATATCATTTTCCCCGTTCGATGTCGCCATAATCGACTATGTGTCACGTGGTATAACACCTCAACCATGCCTCAAACGTCATCATAAGAAAGATTTTTTAAACCTGACATTTTTCTGTGCAGATTGGATTTCCTTTCATCTATTGAGGTATATGCTGTTACTCTATAAGAAGTAGAATTTTATAGACAACTAATGATGGTAATAGTTGTGACCAATAGTAGTTGTATAAAATTCTACTCCCTATAACTCCTTTTCACTGTATGGTTACTGCAATAACCGTATTTCCGGAATATGCTACATGATGATTGATGTTAAACCGCACACATCAATATTATATACAGCATTTGAATTGACGAGTACACGTCCTATAAAATCCATGCATATGGAATGTTACAATGCGACCCGGCGTTTATGATGCGGTATTTTCCAGACTCGGACTGAACTTCCCTTTTTCTGGTCTTTGCTGGTCGAAGCAGTATAAACTATAGTACATCTCATAAATAAACCCAGAGGTCTTTTTTGAGTGGTATCGACGTATCGTATTTTTTTGTACTTTTTCATGATTTTACATGAGTTTTTGTTCATGCACACAATTTATACGAACAAAATACAACGTCTTTCCTTAACTATATCTTGGCTTTCATGTTATATATTGAACTCTCAATAATTATAAATTATTTGCTGCTCACGAGCATGATAAAATGACGTCCCGGGCCGTAGCTTGGATATCCATGATTTTAGGATATTCTTATATAGCAGTCTGTCAATCCATAGTCCATTTTCCTCCTCTTATTCAGTTCTGTTTATAATGGCCAGGCGACCCAGTAGGAAACATTTTCAGTGAAGTTGGAGTAGGAAGTCAGAAAAAGCTCCTTACTGTTTCGAATTTATTATACCAAATACGAAAAGCATTATTCCAAGTCTAAATTTTCGAAATTAAATAAAAATCGATCAATATTATGTTGTACCGAACCGCTGCTTCGATTATCCAATGAAGGGAGAAACTGTTTGTGCTTGGCGTTGTGCCAAATCGTTTTCATGAATTTGGCATGAATTATTGTAATTCACAGACTTTTGATATTAACGAACGCAAGTACATAAAAAGTCTTCTGCAATACAATTTTTTTTTATCAACTTCAAAACTCTGAAAAATACAACTATATACGATACCTACACATATAATTTTTATTTTTTATTTAGCTGTGGAATAAAATATTAACATTGAGTTTTATTCCTTCATAGCAATGCATTCATTACTCATTTCTTAGTTCATAACATTTTGAAGAATTTCGTCTTTCCCTTGGCGAGATTTAAGATTACAATTCCTTATCATTTTTCGTTATGCTGAAAATCATGGTAGTCGATGGATCAATAAAAGTGTCATTTATCTTCCTGACAGCTAGCCGTACAAACAAAGGTTAGAATTGTGAAATTCTATGAATTTTCATGCCACGTACACAAATGATCAGTATATAAAATAATCCGAGGACACGTAGCTGATTCGCGACAGTTGTTGGCCAACGCTTTCAACTTATAAGAAATAATTACAAGTTATTCCCATCTTTAGGCTTTAAATCATTCATAGCGAAATCCTTTGTTACATTGTTTTTTGACGCAAGGGGTGATATAATCGTGAAATTGACGAAAAGAGACGATAGAAGATAGGATAAAAAAAATTGTGGACAGCAGATAGAAGAAGCCTAGGCGGATAACATGTATAGATTTTCAGGAGGACTTCGCTCCCGCCTTGGAAAAGGGTAAGTTGTAATATTTTACAGTAACATTATGTATCTATATAGTTTATTCATTAGTTTTCAGGGTGGCAGCTTTAGATAATTTAGTAGCTTATTACAGGCCGTCCTGTAATACAGTATATATAAAATTAAACACGGCAATTCTTTATGTAATGTGAACAAACTGAACAAAATCCTCTTGCTCAAGAAAAGTTACAGAAAGAGCCACAGTAATAAAGTCAGTATGGAGAAGGCAGGAATAAAAATATTCATTCGAAAATGATCCCAAATCCAAATGTCACGATAATTTTATAATCATCCTGGTACCAAACCCTGCTTTATTTTAAATACTAAAATAATTTTGTTACAATTCCCCTTTTTTACCAAATTCCATGCCAAATTTGAGAGGGATGCTATTACATGGAAGACGTCTTTGCGATTCAACACACTTGCCAGAAAAGTGTGAAATTCAGTTTAAATGCCATTCATGTTCATAGTCATTCTTTTCTTGAAATTCCTAATCTTGTAGCGTAATTAAAAACCAAATGAGCGAAGAATACAGAGGTAGTCGAAGTCGCACGTAAACTATCTATTTTGCCCAACTAATTTCTTCCCGGTCGCCAGCATCAAAACACATAGCATTATATATAAAACAGTATCTTATATATAGTACCGATATTAACGACGTGGATGAGTAGTACCACATGAATTATTACTGAATTCACCGCAAAAGAAATATTTAAAGTCAGGATAGTTCATTCCGAGAATAATATACGCGTCATCAACTCTTAATGAATCTTCCATCATTAAAAATTTATCATCAATATGGTACAAACACAACACAGCATTTGTACTGCTATTGCTGTATTTTAGTACACGACACGCTGAGAGTACAGCATACATTAACTGGTATATGCAAATACAAGTGCAGTGGGTTTCGTGAGATAAATGAATTTTCGCAGAGTTGATAAAAATAGAGGTATGCCGCGAATTATATATTCAGATGATGAGATCAAACTGAGAACTAATGCGTCCACTTGTTCATTATCACTAATCAGAAACTGAACTGACCTTGGACCTTACAGCTATACAGAAAATAGATCACATTTAGTCTTCAAGTCTCACAGTGACAAAATTATCGAATAACCGTAGTTAAATTGAATTATCATTGATCTAAAAAAAACAAAGCGGTCGATTTGGAATCAACGATTTCACTAATTTCTTCGAGAGATGTCATTCTAGCAGTTGAATTTCCTAAACATCTACTTGCTAACGTGTTGATTGAAATTGTCAATTCGCAATCGGGGTAAATGAGTCATTCAAGTGCTCCAGGGAATCGGTTATGACAATTTGGTCGTCACATTCGCGACAGTGAATAAAATTAAGTTTAATCGATAGTACTTATGGTTGTAATTCCCGAAGAAAATAAATTTCAATCAGTGTTTCAATCAGGGTTCCATGCAATTTGTAGTGTGAGCTTTTTTTCTGCAGTGAGAATGAAGTTATATAGCCAAGATTTAGCGACAAGTTTCATTCGTAGTTAGTACAGTTAGCATAAGGTTTAGTTTTTATACTAATCAGAAGATAGTATGGAATGGGCAACATGAAACTGTATTCTAATTGTTCTGAAGCTTGAATTCAGTTCACCTCAAGTTCAATGAACGGTAAATTTATCTGCATCGAACCATGCCGTCTGACCCCTTGACCTCTTACAATTAAAATAGCTTATGGTTATAACATGAAACAGATGAAGCATATTTACAACTTAAAAATGTGTGTGGCACGTAGATACGGTATATAACGGAATTGAATGTAGATGGTAACTTGTGCTTGATTGCTTGTGTCGTCGCATTCCAAGTGCTACCGGATAATCGAGGAGATCGGATTAGGGATATTCGGGTGTGGTAATTTTTTGCAATCTACTTACTATAACTTATCTATGTAGCGTGTGGTCAACTATGCTCCTAGTCAATGAATTGCTTGGTGGAACAATTATATAAGTAATTTTAGTATTGGTTTGGACACGACTAATCGTCTAGGCATCATGGACAATATACAGCTTTTGGATTTCAATCTGTTTGGGAAAAACAAGTGAGTAAACTAACCTTCTTGTTATCTATGTACCATTGAATACATGTTTACAACTGCAATACCTAATCATCAGTGCCTAGGCTGCCTTGAGTACCCACAAAAGGGTCACATGGACTTGCCATAATCTAGATAAAAGGGAGAAAATTATAGCAAATCCAACATCCTACACGATTGACATAACTGCAGTGTAGTAGTATATAAAGGACGTCGTACATCCTGTATATGGTATATGGAACATATCAAGCTCTCAAGTAACTATACAAAGCCTCACAAATATTATAATATGCTGCTATCCCGCACATGTGTTTAAAGGCTTGTTGGCTTTTCCATAAATGATTGCATTTTCAGTTCGAATGAACCGCATTTTTTCACTTGAAATAATCAAAATTCAGGTTTACCGCGCTAATAGTTACGGTAGTCATTTTAACACTAGATTGATTATTAACTCAAGTAGCACCTTATATGGAGACATGATACTCAATGCTAGTTATTATTTGTTCTCCGAAATTACATGTCCCTTCTACTCCCGCGATACACTTTTTTATCCTGCTTCTAGCTCACTGAAAGGTCAATCAAGACATATAATTTCATTGTTAGGCTTGCGATGAACCTTTCATTATCCCCGGAGACCTCCTATTATAATTGCAATGGAGTTGAATTAATCATGAAAACACTATAGTTAAAATACACTCAAAAAAACTATTCGAAATCACGACATAGCAATTTGAAGATTAACTATGTCACTGGCTGACATTTAATCAATAAGTTGCCCTTCAGTTGAATTCGGAATATGATTATTGCATATTATTTATAATGAACAGTAGATGTTGTAGATTTTTTCTCGAAGTCAATTCGGGCGTGCAGTTTTTGACATATCCGGTAGTCTTGGACAAAACTTAGCTTAGCTCAGGTGTTCTAATCAACAATTGTAAAAGAATGAGGCGATTTATGAAAAGGTAAGAATCTTGTATTATCAACTCAAATTTGTACGCTTGTCAGATATTGGAGATATTATTTTACGCCGAACGCAATACAATAATATATATTTATATTGTACTTCATTTTATGGTACTTCGCGGCGACAGATAAATAAATAAAAACTATTTCTAAAACAGAATGATTTTAACAGTTAATCCAGGAATTGAAATTACCCTACCTTCATAGTTTGGACTGTGTTATAAGCACACCTTGATCGAGGAGTCAGCTACTCTACTTAGTGATAAAAATGCTAAAAATAGTTTGCGCAAATTTGAATAAAATAATGCCTTTCTAGAATATAGTAACTTTGTTGATTAATGGATTGCTGGATTCTAGACAGTAAGGTTTAAGTAGACAAGCGCTTACATTTTACCTTCGGCATGTATCTATAGTATATTTGCATATGACATACATACGTGTAATGTAGTTGTTAGAATATGGCGTAGAACAAAAAAGACTGCGACCGGTATTGCAGGTGTAATTTTGTATCTTGTTACGCCTATTATAAAGGTCATAAACGGTAAGCCTAACAATCTCAGAATACATTCGGCGAGTCTCAGTTTAAAAATAACGTAGCCAAGGTATAGATAAATTTTCGCTGCCTTTTTGGTGTCAGTCACACTCAGACTTTACTGGACTTATTTACGACCAAGTGCTAGTAGTCATGTAGCATCGGTTCACTGTACTGAAACAAAAAATAGATCAGTCATACAAATTAATCATCATCCATCATCACAAATCAATGCAGTGAGGTTGAATCTGTACCAAAGTTATAATAAGAACACGTTTACTGTCGACCCTAAATTCAAAGTAATAAGTTCAGATAGGCTTCGGGGCGTTAAAAAGTTTTCAACAATCGCGGAATTGACTAATTCCTAAACAAAGATTTTTAATTTGGAAACGCATTACCCGGTGTGTCATCTGTGACCTTCTGACCTTGTTCTCTCTGGGATATTTCTTGAATTTAAAATGAAGTATTCTGCACTGCGAGTCTGTATTACTCGTGACACTCAACCTTTTGAAAGGTATTATATCTGGCAAGATAATAATTACCAACCCTTCTCATCCATGACTAACTCTCCTCCGTAGCTATACGCGTATCCAGTTTCCATTCTTTTTCGAAAATTTAATTAGAGACAGGAGAGGCAGGCCAGCATGCTATAAATAAGAACCACTTAGGCATATGGTAAGGCTGTTAACCATGTCGTCTGCTGATTCAAACAGGGACCTGCCACGAGGAGGAAGGAAGCAATGGGAAGAATCCTATCCCAGACGAAAAGCGGCGCTGACAACCGCTCGACGCCGTCTCGAACGAACCTACGGCGTGAAGGGAGAATGCAATTTTACAGCAGACGAATTAGACGAACTGCGACAGATATTCGAATTTTACGACATCGACAGCAGCAAGACGATGGATCTAAGGTAGAGAGAGATGATTCAAACCAAATTCTTTATAATTATTATTCGGTTTGTAATATTGTAAGAACGTGATCGGAGTAAGAAAAGGTGTAGTGTACTGAAATTCAACAATTTTAAATGTAGTCGAGTCAATAGCATAGAAATTAATTACACGGCTCGATTCAAAACAGCGAACTGAACATGGCTATCGGAGCGCTTGGATACAACGTGAGTCAAGAGCAAGTGCAAGATCTTGCTTCTATCATGGATGTTGATGGAGACATGAGCATGGATTTTAGTGAATTCTGTATGATCATCGAGTATTTAAAAGACGAAAAAGGACTGGAAGGAGAATTGCGGTAACATATTAAATTATCAACGATAGATTGGTCCTATTCACTCCTAAACTTTTCAGCGTATCTAGGCCCAGTGTTTGGGTTAGTTTGATGGGAAGCTTACATTCAGAGATGTTTGGCACAGCTACTTTGCATGCCCCGTAAATGAGATCATCGCTGAACCTGTAGATAATAAACTTCACATTTACCACTAATATTGCAACGCGTTTTTTTAAATGAAATAACTACATTGAAAATATCTCTGGTCCGTTTTCAAGAACTTATCTTAGATGGAATACAATAAAATGATTTCTAACATACCGTACTTAACCAGAGTATACTAAACATGGGGAAGCCAGTCGGTAGAATCTTCACTACTTATTAGTGGATGTGGGTCTGTCTTGTTGGCTATCCAAGACCAAGTTTATATGGATTTACCCTTTTAAACTTTCACATGCCAGTGGCCCACGACAAACATTGTTAATCTGTACATTTTATGATCAGAGATGCTTTTCGCTGTATCGATACCAATGCAGATGGCTACGTCACAGCAGACGAACTTTTAGATTTACTCATGACCCAAGGAAATACAATGTCGCTAAAGGAAGCATCAGAATTAATCAGGCAAGTGGTAAATTCTATACAAGGGGTGAATGGACCCCCAAATAGCTCGTTGATAGGCTTCAGGAGCCTCGTGAAGGTAAGATCGAGGGAGAGGGGGGGGGGGGAAGCTTTCACCAGAGTCTCAAAGAAGTCCGTGACTCAAAAAAGGTTAAGAACTACTGAGGAAGGACGGGTCCTCATGCTTCCACCTATCATAAGAACATATTGAGTCGTAGACAATTTCGTCAATTGAGCAGTGGTCGATGTTAAACTCTGCTTAAGGGAATTACTTGACCTAAATCCTCCACTGATTGCATCTCTCTTCAGTTGTGCTTAGCTGCTTTTAAGGCCTTACTGTCATATTCTTTACGGAATTTCAGTGAAGTTTCTATGAAAATGTAATTATCACGTTGATGCCATGACGATAATCGCCTGAATATTTTAACACAAGTATTTCGAGCTAGATCGGAGTGTATGAAAAATTCATCAGTTTTTTGAAATGACCAACTTGTACTGAATTATTAATCGTATTATAGATAGTCACAGATTAGTCTGAACAAAGGATATTTGACGATGTAATAATAGCTTAGATCGAAAATTTCGCCTTTCCGATAAATTGTTATCATCGACCTTCATTCAATTTCCTCTTCTAAAAAAAGACAAACATGGCATAATAATTTCAAAAACATGGAATAAAACTAATATACTGAATTTTAATTCCATACACCAAATTTGATTGTTTACTGTGAGAAGGGGGACAAGAAATACACATACCATAATATATATTATAATATCCTAGAGTGTTTAAAAGTAAACCTCAATAAGCGCTTCATACAGATTTGCCGATAAAAATGGAGATGGAAGGTTAGACTACGAGGAATTCATGCGAGTTATCCTGGAAGGACAAACCATGTCTCGTACGACGACTTTCTTTTCACCTTCTACTTCAGCACCTTCATTACAATCACGTGATCTGACAAAAAGTTCAACATCATTAAATGGGATTCTTCAGCATGCAGAGGAAACATCGAAATACGTAACGCCTGTTCAATACAAAGGTGAATTGAACTATTGTACTGATCTTTATTTGCAATGCCATTGGCCACTAATAGTGGGGTTTCGTAAAACGCGGGGGAATGTTAAGTAACGTGAGCGTCTTACTAGACACGTTGCTCAAAGACTCATAACAGCATCTAGTATTTCACCACCTTTGTTTTTGATGGTGATGAATACTAATGCAAACACTAAAGCATTCGGATATTATCAGATGGAACTGAAAAGGCCACAACATCTAAAGAGGGGAGAACATCGCCAAGCGAAGTCGTGCTCGATACAACGTTGATGACCAAAATGAGCATTCAAGACGTAGAAGAGAGTAAAGAGCTGGAGGAAGAGAAACTGAGGTAATAATTTCACATATTACATTGAATCAATCATCGAATAACGCTATGTAACAATTTACATCAATTGCTTGACAGGCAACCGACTAAGGTTATTGAAGGAGGAAAAGTTGGAATCGCAATTAATGTCGTGAAACCAGACAGTGGTGAAATTGTTGGCTCAGTAGTAGTTGAGAACAGTCCTCAAAATGTACTGTCAGAAAGCACTGATAAATTCCTTTGATAGGCTTGCTATATACATCTGATCATTGTGTAAATGTTGACTTGTATCGACTTCTGATAATGATGACCACTGTTACTATAGTTTATACAAGCTATACTCATACAAATCGGTAAATGAAAGGGAACAAGAAAATAATCGAAAGAACGGAGAATCAAATCACAGGAGTAATTTCCAATGTTTTTTTCTCAAGTTTGTATTCATCACAATACTAATATACAACCCAGAAACAAGACACAATATTTTACTGTGTATCATTCATAGAGATTCCAAGTAAAAAATGTTTGTATTCTCAATCCATACCTTTTTAAGGTCATTGTCAGATAACTGAATACAGTATATGTTCAATACTTCAGAATTTTTTTAAAATCTCTAATCTTTATATATATTCAACACCAAATGATTACAATGAGGAAGAATAAAAACGCTTTATTTTCAATACATACTGTATTTTAATTGCACATGAAGAAATATACGATAGAAACTAAGATAGTCAAGGTACAAGGAAATCATGCTTAGTGATATAGTAATCAGTTTTCTTATATTAATTTAATTAATTTACTATTACTTCATCCAGTTATATATTTCAGCATACTCTACATATTCATAATTCAGCTTCACTGTTATAAAACCACAAATACCCACTAGGAAAATACTCTTCTTTGCTATTTAACTCATATCCGCAAAGTATAAAGGTGAGAAGATTTACCTATCATGCCATTTATCACGAAACAACAATAATCAGTTATGCAACCTCTTAATGTAAATATGTTATTCCAGTAAGCGGACAAAAATCTACTGATGCTAAATCGTTAATAATGCATATGATAAAAAATTACAGGCAATTTTTCATTAAACATTCAGACAATTATTCCTCATCATTTTTCTTCTTTAGTGTGGAATATTGTATGGGATGATATATTGGAAGCACTCTTAGCGAAGATTTTTACCAATTCCTTGTAATCATGAGCTATCAAGAACTCTCATTTGACTTCTTGCAAGTTTAAGTTCTGAAAAATAATCAGAGATAATCTGATAACCAATTACTCCAGTATTTTAATCATAGGATTTTTATATTCATATACTGAAATCAATCAGCTTACCATTTAGCAATAAGCAAAGTTTTTCCTGAGAAGTCTCAAATGTATTTGTTTCCATACTACCAGAATTTGCCTTCAGCTGTACCGAGATTGATAGGTAAGAAAACAAATAAATAGGGAAACAGATGTAATTGTTGGACCCTAATTAAAATCTATCATACTTCCATATTTATACGAACAGTTCGCTCCTCTTTCTTATTACCAGAATCTACGATTTTCCAAGTAACGTTACTCAGTTTTGATGTCCTTCTAAAGCTTTGCCTACGAAATTCTTGCCGCAGTGTTGCTAATTTATTCTCATACGTTTTACAGAGTGCGGTTGCATGTTCTGGAACGGTAAAATTCAAGGCAATTGTTTCCAGAGTACGATGATAATAATTTCATATCTTTCTATATGTTGACATCAGTTTACCCTTTGGAAGTCCAAGTTGCTGCAATTCGCTTGACAAGGTGTCGTCATCAACGTCATTCTTAGCAGCACTTGATATAATAAAACGAATTCCAGCAATGCTAGCTTTAACATCTCCTTGCTCTACATCAAGTCAGAATAACAAATGCGATTGAAAATACGTAAATAATAAATAAATATCGAAGAAACTCACCATATTTCGCATCAGCAGTAATTTTTTCAACTTTTTTCATCTACAGAACAACAAAAATTACAATGACCAAGGTAAGATGTGCTTTTTTCCCAGGTAACAGATGTGTAAATCAACTAGGCATAGTCATTATGGGTAGTCAAAACAAACATCAACTTCCATTCACATATCATACTTACATCTATTTCTTCGCCCAGAAGAGCTTTGATAACTTGAACCACCAGGAGCTTCATTTTCACTGAAGTCTGAATAACGAAAAGACAAATTATGTCACAATAAACCGGAACAAATTCAGACATTAGATCAATTTGCCACAAACAAAACTAATTATATAAACAGAAGTTTTAGAACAACTGATCATGGGCAATATATAATAATGCCCAGCAATCATACCTGCTATTACGTATTACACTGCAAACTTACCAGCCTAGCAAGAATGTTTATTTCAGCCAAGACCCAATCCGGGCAATCCAGATCACCACAAAATCGAAATTTCTGAAGCACAATAGAAAAAAAGGAAATTTAGCAAAAGAATTGCACATGATACTACAAGTTATATTGAATGTTCCATGTAAGCGCTGCTCGTGTGAAAACATTTGCAATGAGCACACAAATTAAATGTGTGCACAAAAGGCTAGTTACTGAAAATGTTATAAGTAAAAATTGTATTTCATTCGGTGTACACATGTATTTTTTTTCGCACACTGACTACAAAATTTGAGAACAATGGGTATAGTCTATAAGTTATGAACTCACCATTGTGAATGTATTTCTTCAGCACGGTAGACAACTGCAGCTGGTAATATATCTACCATACCATTAAACTTAATTTTATTTTGTCAAGTAAAATACAAAAAGTGCTTTTAAACAAATTAGGTAATCAGCTATAGACACGGGTACAATGCAAGTCCATTGTAGAAATATGGATTAATCAATGTGGAAGTCCAGGATACATGAAATGTGGGACAGATGGAATGATTGTTGTACGTTTCAGCTACGGTAATCAGGCTCTTAAAACATATCAGCGATTTTTAAAAATCTCCCACAAGACAAAAGTAATAGTTAACAAAAATGTTATAGTGAATAATCAAATAGTCCCTGAATATCCAGCAGTGCTAGGTAGCTAGAGATATGCTGTAAAAATATTGGGTTTTAGAAACGAATGTGATAACCCAGCTGAAAACAATGTTCAACTTAAGATATTTTAAGGTACTTGTACTTACAATACTGTATGATACATTAAAAACGACATTTTATTTGCTCTTTTTAGCAATTTGAAAGTACCATGGAGGTGAATGAACGAATGAACATCTGTATAAGTCAAGATAAAATGATTAATACCACTGATTGACCAGGGACCAGGGACCTGGGTTGTTTTTCGCATCGATAAATTCAAACCAAGTACCTAACCCAGTAAGTATCCCATATACAATCAGCAGAAACTTTCGCTAAAATGGGGCTAGACGTAAGCATGAAATATTGATGGCAGAACAAGCAGTAGTAACTCCCTATCTGTGAATAGTCAATATAGTGAGTGATGGAAGGAATGAACATACACAATGCTAAAAGAATCATGAAATGAAGTTTTTCGCAGAGTTAGCACAGTGGATAATAATGCACATATTACCCAGGACAGTTCAAAAGTAATACAACGGAATCGTAGTATCACTATTACGAATATCAGATAAGTAATATAATATAACCTGACATAGGAAATTAAAAGTTTGTCCCAGAGTGCCATCTCCAAACTCATGGATTTTTATATAGGAACATTAGACTCGAAGAAAATAAAACAAGATTTTTTATAATCATAAAAAGAATATAGTCCTGCTTACTCTGACTTTTTTCCATTTGGATGATAAAACCAAAGGCAACTGCATGATAACGAGATGAAATATCCACGACTAGTCTAAAAATATTCAAGCCACTATTCAACAGTTGGATTACCATACAACAGGTCTGTTTCTGAAAAGTTTTCTTTTTCTTTTCAAAGTTGGCCAGATTCTAATAAAAACTTTTCATACTCATTTTCATACTCCGTTTCTTTATCGTCCTCCTCAAGCCCTTTATATAACTCCTCGTCATCAGAAGCAATTAGATCCTCCGCATCCAACTCCGTGGGAAGGAAGTGCGAAACGGCAGACTTGGACAAATGTTGATCGTAAAATTCGGGAATGTTAGCTTCAGCTGCCGTGTAAGGAACCCCGTCAGAGGTATAAAACACTGGCTCGTTCATGTAGTAATTTTGATCGAGGTCGGCAAACGTGTCTCCGAAAGATTGGGTTCTCGCCGGTGTTGTAGATCTGCCCCAATTGTTTTCTGTCAAGTGTATCACCTTCTCAATCAAACATAACGTCTTGGCTTCCTCGTCATCGGAGCCTTTCTTATAATCAACTGAAATTTGTCTAAGCAATTCTATATTCTTGTTAAAACGAGATTCATCCACCTCCGATCCTTCAAATGCCTCTTGCAAAGGAGATCCGGCAAGTTTTAAAACTTTACATGCAAAATGAACGTCAGGCCTCCAAGCTTTTGTCAGGAAAGTTTCTATACTTCTACTGAGAGATCTTCCAAGAGCTTTTATTGGTTTCCCATTTATTTTGATGCAAATGAAAACTTCCGTTATAAACATTATGAACCCATGGATTTTTTTTCGATTGTCCTCTTCCTGTGCATCTTCCGAATTGAGCAACTCTGAAATTACTTTAAACTGCCTTTGTAATGAGTTCAAAAACGTGTTGCGGAAGCCGTCGAGCATGGCCGGTTCCGAGAAATAGGAGGAAAGTTTAGCTCCCAAATATTTGAAATTCTCTTCCGCAATCGCATTGTCAAACAAAATTCGAACTATTTCATCGACAGTATTTTTTGAATGGCGGAACATTTTCATTCCAGCCAATAAAATTTGTGCTCTATCATCGAAATCCCCAGGCTGCTGAAGAATGTCATCTATAAAATTTTGATATTCAAATAACAACTGTTTTTCCTCCTCTTCAGTAGCCTGAGAAATCTCTACCTTTCTCGGAACAAATTCTTTCGCTGTGACCGACAGATTGCTCGCCATCACTTCGCTTGATATCTCGTCGACGTTTTCGTACATACCGAGATGCGTGTCTCTAGCGATCTTAAGCATTTCCGGAGATTTAAAAGGAATTGCTGCGTCTTCAAGGTGCTGCTTGATTATGGCCAAAGATGAACGAGACATTACTCGAGGAGTAGATCTGCTGTTTATTTGTTTTTGGGCCTCTCTTTCTTGTATGTGGAGTTGTTGTACAAGTTTCACTGGATCGTCCGACTTTTCGCCTCCACTGTCCATCAAAGGGTTTTTAAATGTCTTGGCACTGTTGTAAGATGGTACATAATCGTTTGTAGTCTGTGCATTGCCATACTGCGTATCCAAGGTAGACCAGTCTTCGCCTTGGTTGTAAACATTAGGAACGGTCCTTGCCGGCACAGCATTTTCTCCACTTCGCCATTGTCCATATGGCACATTTGTAGTCGTAGCATTGCCATACGACTGAGAGTCAGAATTCGGTTCTTGCCATAAATTCGGCTGTGGATCTGGTTGCTGTTGACGAGTGGCACTATGGGGATGTCTGTATGGCATATTCTGGGGAATATTACCTTCAGCATTAACATCAAAGCCACGGTCAACCCAGTTGTTTTGAAACCCTTGCACGTTATTATTGTATGCATTCTCACTTGTAACTGGAATGTTGTACTGTTGGTTGTCATATGTATTCGCAGAATAGGGAACAGATATTTCAGAACTGGTTGGCTGTTGCCAATTACTGCTGGCGTTCGTTACAGTTGCTGGATCCCAGACCCCTATTTCGGTATTTTCATTCCACCTATTAGATGATCCATCTCTATTAGAGTTCGAACCTGTGTATTTATTATTTGCCATGAACTTGCACTTGCAAAAAACTTAATCAGATATCAAGTAAACTTATTTTATCGTAGTTAACTCCCAAAGTCGTTTCAAAAACGTAAATCAAAGAAAGTTCCAAAAATTCTGTAACGTGGAAAGAAAAAGGCATTACTTAACTATATCACCAAGAATACTTGAATTTTGGGTAGCAGCTAAACTGTGCCACGAATAGGAGTTTCAAGCGTCGTAAATTTTAGACAGGAATGGCACAAATAAATTCCACTATTTCAGATACAGTACTAACTTTCAGGCGTAAGAAAAAAGGATGAGACATGCTGCGGTAGGCATATTACGCTGTATGGCGATAAAGAGCTTCCTGACCTTTAAACGACTTTGCGTTAAGAACAGTCGAGTTAATTATTTTTGACAACTACAACATTTCAGTATATACATTTACTCAGTACTGTGCTGAATGTACCTGACATGGCCAATGCAATTATAAAGCAGGAGTGGAAATGGGGGATATATGAACACTATCCTACCTTTCTGCCTAACCCCGTTCTCACAGACCTTAACGTACTCCGAGTTCCTAAATTCCATCTTCACAATTGTTTAAAAAGCAGCAACGAATTTCATAACCCCCTAGAGGCCTAGAGGAGATAGAAACCGGCAGTGGTAGAAAATCCCTAAGCAAAGTTTGGGCTATGATGCCCTTTTCTACTATAATAGTGTGTGTGCAGTCCAATTAGCCTTTTACTAAATCTCTTCAATGTCTTCGTCTTTAATGACATCCGCTCTTAGAAGATTTGACTAAATGGCAAATATGTTAATCCACGATATAAAAGAGTCCCTTTAATTTACAAATAATGCAACAGTCAGCAGATGGCAGAGGATAACACGTATATAACTCGAGTATTTAAACCATAGACGGAACGTAACAGGATCATGATATATTCTAAAGATATTTTGAAACAATGACTTAGTTGTGTAACTAACAGTTGAACATGAAAAAAATAGAGACTCAACTTCTCTCTCGAAACTTACGATATTGCCACCAAGCAGACTACAAAAAAGATAATAATTTTAACGCAGTGCAACAACAAAAGAGCAGTGGAATGCAAAATATGGAATATCTACATATTATACAAGACAAATTGAGAGAAAAATATTGGTATTATTATGGAAGGTAATGAAAAGTGATTTCAGTGTTCCTTCTGGAAGTGCACTGAATAAAAATAAGCAGTCACAATACAAATATCATACACAACAAATAGTAAAATATAAGCTTAATAGAAGCAAATTAAGATGCTGAATTGTACACAATATACTATCTATCTGGAATTCTGACACAAAATACCAGCATAGCAAAGCCGACTCCTCGTGTGTCATTAACTTTGATTTGAAAAAACACTCAAAAATCATATTCTACTTCCATAATCACACCAAAATATAATGAGAATCGTTACTCACAAATTTATCGTATTTAATACTGATCGATAATACCACAGTGGAATGTCATTTTGTGTATGAAATTTATACAGGAAATAGCTAGCTAAGAAGCTTTAATGTGATTAGGAGAAGAGTTGGCAAAAAAGCCGGTCCCTATACATTCCCTCGAGTTGACTTTAGTACTCAACTGTGAGCTATCATGTGCTGTTTTTTCTTTCACGGAAGATGTGTGTTGACAGCTGTCATTTAACCTAGAACAAGTAGCATCAACAGTGTTAGGGATGACGGCTTCAGAGTCATCAGATGTGATTGTTCTGTCTTTTTCTGATTGCATATTGTCATACTGATCAAGTTGAATTATTGTTTCTGGTGATTGTTTGGAATGACAGTCCGTTCCATTTTTCGACTCAATGCAGGATGACGGCATAGGTAGACTACAGTTCGTGTAAACCTCCTTAGTAAGCGCTTCTAATTCCGGAGGAAATCGCATCTGTGGCACGTCGTAATGTATCAGTATCCTGTGAAACCAAGTTTCAAGCTCGGCAAACGTTGGTCTAAAAATGGAACATTCAGGAATACCCGTATAAAAATCTTCGTAGATCTGCATAGATTTAGTACAATAGTCACGACATACTAAACTTCGAGCATTAGTAAATCATGTTGTGATATTCAAGTGGTAAATTTAGAGCGTCATACTATACTAAAAATATAAAATTATTCCACGGATCTAAGCCTAGACAAGTGTTATGATACCATTAACAACCTAGAACGAACTGTGTGAAATATTTTCTATAACATAATAAATACATAACCGTCTATTCATCATCAATATATTCTATAATTGAATTTCCGATTTATAAGCGAGTTTTAGGAAAACAGAACTCACTCATAATTCAAGGAAGTGGTGTACTTCCACACGAACGGCACACATAAGGAGTAACTAACAATCCCATGATTGAGCACTACTATTCCGGCATTCCCCATGTCACATAAATAGAATGTGAATCTGGCTTGGATAGCAAAATCTCAAAAATATATATGTACCGTTTTTCCGGAGCAATGTCACAGGCCAGAACGGCAATAGCGAAGAAAAAAGCTGGACAGTCATCACAGAATTGGTCAAAATATTCCTGAACAGCCAAGCCGAAGTCATTACGTCGCGGTAAGAAAGTGGGGTCGGCATTAACTCTGCCGATAATTTCGCAAAGTACAATACCTGTGAATATTATACAGATTATTTAATGTGTTCCTGAGATTCCAGACTAACGAATCTATTGACCACATGGACACATTGCAGAGGTCAACTAGTACCAGACTGTCATTGTGCCAATTCTGATTTTTTCCTAGTTAGCCATGTGTTCAAATCACTTATTTCTAGGGAAGAAACAGATGTATATAATTGTGAGCATGATAAGGACAGTTAGTATCCTACAGTTCATTATAGTTATTACCTCACATTATCCCATATCCCTTCATATAACACCAAGTAGCATTTGCCATATTAGTAATAAGGAGCATTGCAGTGGGCATTCACAGCACCTTACACTGCTTGTCCCAAACTTCCACAATGTGCAGGTGTGTTATGTAATACAGGTAGAGTTATTTAACTGTCCCTAAGATATATAAATATATATATATATATCTCACAGTCGATACGGTGAAATGGATACTGTATTTTCGGTACATAGAAAGCACAGACTGGGTGAAGCATAATTAAACTTGTTGGAACATATATTTCCATATGTTGTTTTTGTGTTGATTGAACTATTTCTCTATTCAAAAAAACACTATTCAGTATAACCAGAAACCACTTACCAAATGAAAAAACATCAACACACTCGTCATATTTCGCACTATATAACATTTCCGGTGCCATCCAATAAGGGGTCCCAACAACCGTGTATCTTTTCCTCCTGGCCATAGAAGACGTCTGGCGCGGCATGACTCGAGCTAAACCGAAATCAGCGACCACTACGGTTCCGTTCTAAAGGTCAAATTAATTCTCGTCATTACAACAGTTCTATATTGAGCCAAATTTAACAGGAAATTTCCATGCGCTACCTTCTTAACAAAACAGTTTGCCGAGTTGAGATCGCGATGTATGATCTGCATTGCGTGAAGATACGACATCCCCGATGAGATATCACAAGCTACTTCGATTCGTCTTGGCCATGGAAATGGATTGTCCATGTCAAAAATCAGTTCTATAAAATACATTTTACATATTAGACTTTGTTCGTAATACGAATTATGAATTCATGAGTGCAGATTGTTATTAATTTTCTTTTCTACTACTTGGAGTTACAACTTGACCAATCCAGCTAATTATGCAATCATATGAGTAACAAGAATACCTCTGAGTGCTCCACATTCAATGAATTCAGTGATAAGATTCAGCCTCCTGTCTTTATACAACACGCCGATGAAACGAAGAACGTTAGGATGATTTAAGTTCCGCATAACTTTAACCTAAACGGCAGGTTTAATTGCATTTAGTATAAAATTAGTAACATTTCCGTTTTAAACCTATACATCATATAAACTAAACTACAGAAATAAAATCATCAGAAAGGAATGAAATATTATAAAAAGCAATTCACCTCTTTTATAAAAGTTTTTTCAACGCTGTCATCCAAAGAATTGAGAATCTTTAGCACCATCACTTCACCAGTATCTCTGTGAGTCACTTTTATTGCACTGCCAAAAAAACCTGTTCCCAGCACTTCACCATGGATCAGGTCACAGGGTCTGAAAACTCTGTGATAGAAATATAGAACTAAAATACTTACTCTGTACATGGAAGCCCTTGAAAAATAGATTTTGGATTTAAATGGACAAACTATTTCATGCCCATTTGAAATTCCATTTACTGTACACTCATTCCAAGTGTTACGAGGATTCATTCATTGAGTTTGGAAGATACTAGTATTTTGCTCCTAAATCTCAGTAATATTGTTACTCATCACCTAACTCCCAGTAACCCAGTAACAATGCGTTTAGATATCGAAATTCCGAATCATGAGCAAACAGGGTTGTAACAGATCCATACTAACTTGTGAATTTGATTGACCATTCCAGTGTGAATTCTCATCGACTCTGAACGGTTCAGATCCTTGTTGAATGGAGAATGTTGCTCACGGAAAGAAGAGTGACTTTTCAAGAATGACTTGGCAGAAACATTGGTGTCGCTTGTACATCTATGTACATTATTCATCCTAAAAAACAAAGAATTGCCAGAAATTAAATAAAATTGTCTTCACTTAGAGTAAAATAGAATTTCTCAAGTCCCTGGTAATGAATCGCTTTACATTGTACAAGGCAACTTAATTATGGTCAACATACTTGGGTGGCTTCCTCATTATAACTGTTGATCCATCTGGTGCGGTCTTGAGAGAGTTGCTCCTTTTCGGGTGTACTATGAGATTTTTTGTTAGTGTTCCTTTCAGAGGCTGAAAGAATTAAAATTGTTATTGCTACAAATTCAGTATGCAGATACATCTCACTCCTAGTTATTCATTAGATTATGCAAGTTGAGATGGAGTTTTTTATTCATATGAATTGTAATTTGCTTAACTTATTTCTTTATTTTATTTTACCTCATTATTATTTTTCCCTATCACGACATCCACTGGTGATTGATCTTCATCAGTCGAAGGAGTAGAATCTGAATCGATATTCTTCGTCGGCAATCGCTTCAGATTTCGTTTCACTCCTCCTCTTCTTGTTATGGGAGAGGGTGGTTTCTTGAAAGTTATCTCCATAACGCCAGTAGTTTGTTCTGTTGTACTTGGTTCCCTTACGTTTGAATTTGAAGAGGAAGGAGACAATGATGTACTTGCGGGATCAACAGCAATGTCTGGAATATTGCTCTGGGAATCTTCTTTTTTATCATACTCAACATCTGAATCGGTATTCGATGAGGTTTCAGCCAATTGATGAATGTGCGTGTTTGTGAAATCGCGTAACGAAACGTTTCTTTTTTCCTCGTCCACGCATTCAGAATACGTTCCATGATATTTTCTGTCAGCTCCATGTTCAGTGAACTTTTCCTCACCCATAGTACTATTACCTTCTACATTGAATATAGAAGAACTACGTTCTGCTGTTTCAAAATTCGCTGCATTGTCACTTGAATGCAACATTGAGGTCTCATTGACACTTATTTTACTGGTGTAGTGATTCAAGTCATTGTCAGTAAAGTTACTTAACGGGATTTCATGTTTAATGGGTAATATTAAATTGCTGTGTTCCGTTGAGCAGCAAAGATTTTTCGATGACATCACAGAGGGAAGCAGCGTGCAAGACATACCGTCGGAGACCAGGGGGTCTTGCGAACCAGAAGAATGTAAACGGCAAAATTCCTCGTCCATGATTTGTTTGCCAGCGGGCTCTGTAGGAGAAGTGGCAGCATTCATAGTCTGGGGTTGATTGACAATAACGTTCACCTCTACGTTGTATTCCGGAATATCCTTTTCCAATAAAATGTTTTGATCATCTTCAATACTGGGAAAGTAGGATCTGAATTGAATTTCAAAATTGTTAATACAAAAATAGTTAGTGTCACAAGTTGACTCCTCTCAATCCAAAGCAATAAAAAATTGACATGCTGGAAAAACTCCAATCACAGATCAATGTTAAGAATTAAGTTAGTGGGGGAGAATAATAGTGATTGTGCACCATTGCAACAACCTGAAATTGATATAGGTTTCTATTACAACGTCTTGTCAGATCAAGCCACCCCACTAGCTAATCATGAGAAAAACGAAATGAATGCACAAGTTTGAGGATCGTTTCGAAAACTTAACTCACCTATTTAGATATATTTCTCTCTCAACTGTCAACTGCAGAGGTATATCAGATCCATCAGTCAGTCTTTCAATCTGTAAAACAAATCACTATCAATCATCTGTTATGGGTGCCTGAAAACAAAAATCTAATTGAATGAGAACCTACCAAATCTAAAGCGTTGTGATTAACATGTAATCCATTGACCTGCAAAATTCTATCTCCGAGTTTCAGACCATGCATGGATGAATCTTGGCTGATTCTGTGAGAAAAAACATTGATATATACTTTTGACTGTAGCAATAATAAACATTCACTGGTCGAGTCGTTGCAAAAATAAGACATTTATGAATCCTTCTATATCTCAAAGGATGGTAAATTAGGTAAATGAGATCATCACACTTACGAATTAACTGTCTGACCAACGGGGCTTGCCATAGGATGCGATGCTATGGCCTTTGCTGATGGAATTAATATTTGATCCTTTACTTTAAGTTGCTTGTCAGGAAAGGAATCGACAACAACTATAGCAAGACAGCACACTGTTTCAGATTCATTATCCTGATCAGGAAATGATGATGAATATTCGTCAACGTTCTGCAGATTAAATAATCATTATGAAATATACCGTATATACCGATAGACGAGTAGAAGTTTTTTTATCAGATGATATGAACTGATGTAAGGTGAAGGTGAACCTTTCAAATCTGTATGATTATAACAGGCTAAAAAACTTTTAATACATGAAAGAGCCGAGCTTTCTCAGGAACCCAAACTTTCCCAGCCAAATTTTCAACAGTCAAGAGCTCTATATAAAATTGTGACTCACTTTGAAACATTTTGAGCAAAACAATATTGTCGAATTGTTTCCAGGAAGCACTACTGCATATCTGTCTCCATCAGAAATAAAATCGTGGCAGTGAACGCATGTAAAACATTCCGGATGAAAATGGAGAGATCCGGCGATCTAAAGATTGCATAATGCGAGATTATTTGAAGTGCTGCAACCAGCAATGTCAATAGACCTGCAGAATATAATACCCAGACTAATATACAAAATTATTGCTATCCTTAAAATAACAATGAAATAGAGAATCAAATGTGCTTTATCAATAGTGACAGCCAATTTATCGAATTGGCAAGTTTAGCTAAGAGATAGGAAGTAGTTTTGCAGACAAGTCTGCTAATCTTTATTTATACGAGCGAACATAAACTCGCATGTGAACGTATACTGATGTAATGGCTATTGAGATTCGAAATCCAATGGTTTTATAACATCAATGCAAAATGCTCATGAACTAATAGTCGGTACATTCATAAAATCTTGCTTGATGATATTACCGTAGTTTACTTCTTCATTTCTTTTGTATTCAGAAATTAATTAAATTAAGATATATTCATTGCAATAGTTATGCAATTTCAGTGATGACAAAAATGAAAAATACAGGTAGTATAAATCAATTTGGTTATGACAGTCTCTTCCTTTCCATAGTTCTCTACCATCTTTTATGACTCAAACTTGTGGTGTTGGGTGTGCTTAACTGCGAGTGTGTATGTGTGTGTGTGTGTCAAAAAGCTCAGTAGCAACTCCCGGACATGAAATTATTGTATCAATTAAAGGATCATTGAGAGTCTGAAAGCAACAGATAATAACTACACGCCAAGTGCAAGCGTATAAAGAGTGAATTCTTTCGGAAACACCATAACACCATAACTGTTTATATGCATATGTATAGGTAGGATCAAATAGGATGACAGTGTCTTTGCAGTTCATACCATTAAGTCAATTGTATATTCAAATTAAAAGACTTGCAACTGGTTGAGTCCGTTGAATAAATGACAACAAACGGCTGCAAATTTATAGATTAAAATGAGATGGACATGCAATTTGTCAACTGACTATATTCTATGTGGATCTTATACAACTGAGTAACTAATGTGGCTACTGAAAACCCTGAACAAAGACATGTACGGACGAAACATGCTGTGACTAAGTACTGATTATTAGCAAAGTAGTATGTACAACATTCTGACTTTACATCTTTACTCAATATGGTTAAGACTTTACACCCATACCTAATATAGTAAAGATCAGTATTTACTATTTCTGTCAACTGAAAACATGTGTGAAAAGGGTCTGGTATATATTCAACTTCACTTATCAACTATTATTGGATGTAAACCCAATACTAGAATATATATATATATATATATGTTTTACAAAAGTGTGGCTTGCTTACCATGATAGGACCAGTAATTATGCTTATGCATATACTGCATCTCTGACCGAACTTGTCCACATAATCTTCTTCGCAATACAATAAGCCATTCTTCTCAGAATAGCGCTGTGCTAAGAAGCATCCACAGATCACGCATCTGTACAGAAACACAAGAGAATTGTATTAAAATTCACAACTAGCATTAAATACAGCTGCAATAAATTGTACTTAATATTCTTAATATATAACTTAGGGAACCTTACTTTGCAATCATAATAAAAAGGCAATCTAACTCCTAGCTGTACACATCGTCGCCGCATATTTGAATAGTCAAAGTCTGTGGTGTTAATCTACTACAGGTTTGGGTGAAACACAAAGGATAACAAGAAATATTACTTTCATTATTTTGAGGTGAAATATATTTTCACTTTTTTTATATACACTATTTAAAGTTAACTATAACATTCATAACTTGAACCAATATCTCGATGGTCACCTCACAATTAATTTTTCCACTCAGTTTTGAAATTATATTTTTAGCTGGAGCTGAAAAATCAAATTTGACAATATTTTGCCCACGCAAACATAAATTTAAAGATGAGAAATTATGCATTACCTTCGCTCTTGCACTGATTGTACCACTGACTTCTTTTCTTTCATTTGCCAAAAATTATGGAGTTGAATAAAGTTCGAACCGATCTCTGATCTCCACTTCTCCATGGGATCACTTCGTTTTGTCTGAGGGGTAGTGTTCAAATGATGCACTGGCGAAGTGTGAATTGAAGAAGGCGCCGAAGCTGGGCTAACGCAAATGAAACGGACATTTTCCTTCTCTGACAAATCGTCAGCATTCATGATTCCAACCGCTGCTGTCTCAGGTTCCGTTTGGTAATTCGAGTTATCTGTACGATGGTGGCTGGACGACATTGTGGGCGAATGTGCGTTGGTGATGTATTGAGATAACGTCATTGGTTCTTTCGTTTTTCGGTCCGTTGATGCCTGAGACTGGTTCATTTCTGCGACGAAGCGTCCACTTGAATAGGTTGTCGTGAATTCTGAAAGTTTTGTATTCAATTTTGTGGACGGCGATGCATCTCGCTGTTGCCCAAGGTACGATCGATCGAGAGTACTGCCCTTGCTCGAGGCAAATTTTGAAATGTCTTTAGGCTCGCTTCGCGACCGGTCGCTTGAAGGCTTCTTCTTTCGTTTAATAGACCAGAATCCAGCGCTGATCGCAGGCGACCCGATTCTATCGCTGTCAAATGAGTCGGTATTTGGGAAAACACTCCCAGTTGAACATTTACTGTCAGATTCCCTTTCGATTACGTAAACGTCTTCAACTGATCCGGGTATTGTTCCTTGGCGCCTATGTGATTTTGCACCAGATGTGCGAATTGTTTTCTCACGAGAATAGTGGTTTTCACAATGTTTGTTCTTTCCGTGTACGCTGTTTTTAATCCGATGGAAAATACCATGAACTGAGCTATTTTTCTCGTTGCTAGCCCTGTACTGCACTGCTGGTACTTTATCTTTTTCATTTCGTTTCGCATATGTGAAGTGACTCATGTGCGTTACGTCATCTGCTATGTCTTTTTGCTTTATATCGCTATCACAGACATACGAGCAGTCGTCGAGTGCTATTGTTTCAGCAGCGTTTTGCATTCCATCTATGACGACATTCGATTCTACAGGTTCTGATGTGATAACGCTTCCGGGAATATGCACAACAGTGTTACTTTTATAACGTTTGTTCTGACGTGCTGAGCCTAATTGACTCGTACCTACAGCACCAGAATGACAACAGTTACTTGAAGAAGTCCCTGCAGCAATACCGCCGCCAAGTTTCGCCTCCCAGAAACGTTTTATGTCTGCAAATTTCATTATGTTAAATAAATCATTCCTCGGATTGCCTCTTCTTTCGCTCGTTCTACTATTTTTACTTCACTTTAATGCCAAATCTGTTCGAAAAAGTAGACGATTTACATAGGAATACAAACGGTAAATTGCATTAAGTATTTCCGCACGGAATTGAATTGAGATCGATATTTGTCAGTTCTCGATTTGAAAGAGAATTCCTCAAAAATACTATTAATTTCATCGCCACGAAAAAAGAATTGATGATTGATGGCGAAATAAAAAAAGCTGTGCATACTGTGAATATGACAGGGTGACCTCTGTAAGAAGGTCGTAAACCCATTTTCTGTCTGCGGCGTATTGTATAGTTCGGCGATTATAATACTGTTCATGCTATTGGGCTATTTCGTATTCGTTTTCAATACCGGCCAATCCAAATAAATCTTTTCCCAGGCTTTGATTTGAACCTTGAAATCAAGTCTGGCAGCTCTCCGTGTAGTACAAAGAGCTACTTTGAATGAGAATTATAAGAGATATCGACAACCCATCCACTCCCACTACCGGTATTTCAATCAATCCATTTAATGGGATTGTTTTTTTATGTCGCGTCGCGAATTCCTATTACAGTACGTGATGCTATCTTTTTCATTCTAAATATTTCAAGTGTCAAACATAATGATACTATCGAAATCCAGGAAATTAGTCTCCCATTGTCAAATACAACCTTCACTCCTTACTCGAAAGCTCTTCAAAACACTCAGCTCTGATGTAAGTGAGATATTTATAGTGACATAGGCTTCGCTCAATTGGACATGGCCTAACCTTTAGGTCTGAGCATCACTTGAATAAATACTGTAGACATTTTTCCTGCGAAATCTGAACAATATAATTATTGTGAAGTTGTGAATAGATCAACGCAAATAAAGTTACGCAACATTACACAACAGCAACATAATGACACGGCATAGGGTGTTCCATAGCAAAGACAAACAGACACTGACAATAAAACAACAACTTGAAATACCTTCCATGTATACGCATCCAATGGTATCTATGTAAAGCTATAGAAACAGTTTCATTGTCAAATAGATACGACGTCGTCAACGATATAAATTCTTTCGAGTATCATCAATCACCAGCAAGCTGTTCGTACTCGCCGCAAAAACTAACTAAGCATTGAAGATATAACAGCTCGTAGTGGCAAACTACGAAACACAAAGGTCGGGCAGTGAGCGAAGTGGGGTACGTAAATAAAGCGTTTCTCCTATTTGAAAAGATCCAAGGATAGTACTGTACACTATTACGTCATTTGCCTCCTAAAATTGGGCATCTGGAACATACGTAAATATCACACCATTTTACAGCATGGTAACGAACAACATGCCGTACATTGTCTTGTTTATCACACTTGAAAATTGCACTTTCGCAAATATCTAAATAGTTAAAATTGCCTTGAAGGTCACGAGCTTATATTTTCAGCAATTTAAGCCAAAACACCAAGAAAAGAGTCCAAAAAGAGCGAAACACTAAAACTGCCATAAATAAGCATTACGTTAATCAGTCGGTTCCGAGTCACTGAACCACAGTAAAAGATAGTTTGGAATGACATAATGGTTCAGACGATAGACAACCTCAGTCAAGCAACATCTAATTAACTGAAATACGCTCTTATAGAAGAATTCTTCGGGTAAATTTTATACAACGACTATTCGCAGTTGTAAACAAACATAGAAGTAATTTCGTACACACATTTCTACTTGTCAGATTTATCGGTACTATCTACAGAGCTGCTAGCGTGAGAATAACAATGAACAATTCAATTTTTTTGTTGTTGCTACATCAAGGGTTTCCCGGAAGACAATACAGTACCGTACTCTTGATCGTAAATCACTTAATAATTTTATTGCTGCAGCAAAATCTAAAGAGGTACTAAACTGTACAGTCACCATTTCAGCTCACATTACAATCCAGGTTCAGTAAAATAAGTAGTATTTTCCATAACATAGAATTATCATGATATCGATCTTAAACCTCACAATTCTCTAAGTATAACTTATGGGAGCGACGTGACAAAAACGAAGTATGGCCAGAGGGCGACGAAAATTGTCTGTTCGTCAGAAGCAAATAAAAAATATTGAGAAATGTTACCGAACCGTAATTTATTCCAGTGATTATTGAGGGCAAGCATTAACGATGAAGTCATAGGTATTGCTGAATGACAGCGGACTAAACTTTATTTGCATAACTTCAAAGGCAATAAATCAAAGCTGTACAGTAAACTAAAGCGCTAGAACAGGTCGAATAACAATGGGTAAACAATGAAATTGCTGACCTCGGAAGTATTCCATGGTAGCAACAATGTTTTTTACGTTCGCCTGAGTAAATATTAGGCAATCAAAATAATTTCATTCCATTCCTCGTAACAGATCTTTATGAATTCTATTATTGTATTCAAACAGGAGCAGCGTTTATATTTCCTACATCGATAATTAAAAAGTATTAGTCGAAATGCTTCACATTCAGCACTAAAATTAAACGAAATTGTAAGAAAAGGAATTTTCTCGTGGGTGTTTTGATTAGTTTAGCTTTCTTAAGCAGGAAGCAAACGACCCGACATCAATTTCCAACATCTTGTAATAACGATATTTATCTCGGATGACGAATCGTAAACAAACAGCTAAAATACTCCGCGTTGACTGACGATAAGTAGCATGATTTCGGCTAATAAGCGCTTTGAAGTCAAAGATCGTCAGATGGAATTTACGGAAAATGACGTTGATAAGCGAGCAATGCGGGTCAGCCGCGGGCAAAGGCGATATTTTCCCATTACTTTTCCGTTACGAGAGATACTGTATGCCACAGTAGTTTGTACGAATACAGAGAGAATTTCAGATGGAAACTTCTACGGCTTTTCACAGGTCAGCGTACTGTAAGTTAGATTGTGGTTGACATTGCAGCTGACCAAAACACATTAACTGTAATAAGGAGTGAGATACTGTACAGCCTTTTCATAGAAAACCTACTTATGCCCCACATTCCTTTAGGCTAAGAAAATTGAATACGACAACCAATGTGGTAAATCGGGCTACCTTCCCGTAAGGCAAATTTGTATAGAAAGTGAATTTCCGTCGTCGCGGAAGAACAGAATCTCTTCCTGCACATATATTCACACTATTCAAATACAGACTTCACACTAACGAAACGTAGGCTGTTCAAACTACATCACACTGTCATAATTTTTTCGCTACTACAAATATTTTCGCAACACAACTCTGGTAGCCATCGAAATAGTTAGATAGCGTGCGAAATTTTAACTTGACAACAACCCGAGCTGACAAAACGCGTAAAAAACGTCAGATAATTCCCCCCTGTAAACAAGGTGATTGCCTGAGAAAACGGTTTAAACCGACAGATAGGCCTTCAAATGTTGGCGTTATCAAGTCGATTGCACTCTTGGGCGACAACGGGTCTACCCCAAAGCGTCTCTATAAATAGCTCTCATCGTTCTTTTTATGAAAGACAGCTGAAAGACGAAATCGAGGGTTCACAGGTGTGAAAAAACGATTTTGAGGCTGAATTACCTCAAAAAGACACGCGAGATGGCTGGACATTCAATCAGGGATTTAGAGCCAGCCTAAATACGCAATAGGAAGTGGACCAAATGAAAGAAATGGTGTATGCTAAGTGCCTAGCTGCGAAAAAGTTACCATTTCTGGTCACCCCACCTTTCATTCCACCTGCCTATTCATTTATTCTCAAGTCTAGATTCTACAGCTTTTAAGACGCACTGCCAAGCACATATATCTGCCACAGAGGCTGCTTTCATTCCTGAGGGTTAGAGTACAAGACACAACATATATAAATACAACTTATCCTTCTATTCAGTAAACTAATAACTGAGAATTAATGGAATGGATATTGAGAACACTCTAATTTGATTGGACATGCAAATCAACATGGCGGGGTGAAGAAGTTGACTGAGCCAAATGCTTCTAAGTTGCGGGCTACAACCCTCTTCAGTAATCACAACTCCAAACCCAATAAGTTTGGAACATATAAAACAAAGAATTAACATACTCCAGTTATTTCTTCACTGTTCCAAATCAAATCATAGGCATAACAGTCATAACTGTATATGATTCAAAAATTTTCAAAGATGTCACTGAGATATCAATGACTTACGCGAATATGATTCATCCCTACAGCAGTGCTTTGCCACACTGCTATCAAAGCTTTGTATTTCTTGACTTTAGGTCGAAATTAAATGTCATCCGTAACCTTTAACAGCCTCCAAAAATTATTTCGAAACCCGGTTTCTAAAAGGCCTCGAATATAACTTAGTAAATGAAAGTCACACATGGAAATAATATAACTGAAATGCAAGACATTTCATGACAGATGAAAACCTCAAAACCAACCAAATTCACCTGAGCCTGAACAGAAAAGCTAGATATGTTATGCAACACACGAACCGAGAGAATGCCAATGACAAACTAATAAATGAGGATAAATATAAATAATGCATGCGATTCCACCATCTTCGTTGCTGCGGACCCGGCATTTTACAGAGCATTACAGAGAAAAGATGAAAGCATTAGTACAATATACACACACTCAATACATATTATCAAGAAAAACAAACGCAAAGGAACTTTCATCAACCAAAGAGAGCTCCAATACATCTGAATTATACCAAGAAACAAAATTAGTGGTATAACTACATACTGAAGTATCAAAGCTATCCTATGTAAACCGATTATTCTATATCTGTGAATGGTGTGGAAAGTTTCTCATTTGTTTTCTAAGGCCAAGACATACGTCATGTAGCAATAGGCATGGAGTAAGAGTAAGTTCCTCATTGAAGCACCAGTCTATGCTAATTTAACAACAACATCTAGACATTAATAGCATTATTATTAATATTATAAAGAACTCACATATCCATTACGATAGGAATCACTGTCATCTTCTTTTGGCCTCTACCTGTTAAAAGTATGTACTATCCAGCAAATAGCATTTCAGTGACTACACACTGTTCCCCAACTACCAACACTACTGTCTGTACACTACTAAGCATTCCCATGCAACAAGACCCGGTACTCACATGCGCCCACTAACGACTCGAAGTTTAAATAATTCTTGCACAACTTACCTGCCAGTATGTTATGATCATAGATATGTAGACATGTATTTTAAAGCAGTTTCCAATACGAAAACTATTTGTTGGTTAACTACCGGTATCTGGGTCGAGTCTACAAAATTGTGTTTACTCAGACATTCTCCTACATATCACAAGAGAGTTTAAAAAGAGTGAATATATTTGGGATAATAATACCATGATAATAATATATATCTGTTGTGTTAATAGGAAACAAATGGTATGTAAGCCAACAAAGCAAGTGCTTGTTGAACAGTTTGGCGACAACCTATAGGTTAGTACTGCATATGCAACAATAGTATGTTGATAAATGATAACAAAATCCAAAGTTTTAAAGTGAAACTTGAGAACTCAAAGTGAACTTGGCAGATTTGTAAAAACTAAAATAAACATTAGGCGGTTCAGACCTCATATGGAACACAATAATGGAAAGCAGCATAAGGACAATTATGTAGGTAAAATACACCTATTGTATAAATTGTGCAAATATGTTTTTCAATATATATGTACCAGCCAATTTACTGAAGTGCATATAGATATAGTTTTGGCAAGGTAAAGAAAATAGTAACATCCCAGTTGACATGTTTGTACTACCTGCAAACAGTAATGTTGAGAATGTATCAATACTAGCTAGCATAGTAATAAATCCCGTGAAAAAATTCTAAATATGTTAGGTAAATTAAGGGACAAGAATACTTAAAGCTTGCTATATAATATACAAAATGCAATATACAGAAATGCTGCAATATAAACTGTAAAATAACTATAACGGCAAGGAAAGAAAGATTTTGGAAGGCGGTCGATGCAGGTAACAATGAAGAGAGGTGTCAGGATATCCGAACGTTACAATACCGTAAATTCAAGATTTTCCATAGCATAGCTAATAAAATCACTTTTTGAATTTACGAATCAGACATTCTTCATGCTACATTCACTGAACTTAACAATCATTGCACAACAAAGCAGAAAATATGTCAAATGTTAAGAGGTGAAGCTTAAGTTCATATTTGAAAAGGTTTTTCACTTCAAGAATATCAGTAGAGAAAAATTGATTGCAATCTACGGAGGATGATTTTCGAAGGCACAGTATAGAAAATTTAAAACCATGGTATTGACAAAACAATGAACAGTCGATTAACATGATGTTCTGGAGATTGAATAATCGTAAAACAAGAACCTTCCAAGATAAGTATGTTCATAAGCATTTCATTTCCATTAGACCATTGTTGAATTGGTAATTACCGATAACATTATCTCTATTTTTTTTAGTCAGAGATCCATTCTGCAGAGGTTCTTCGCTCTGATACCCTGACTCTGAGAGAAGAGCAGATTTGGGACGAGACAAAGACTGCATTTCATAGTTGTGACATTTTGCGTTACCTGACATATCGGTTACATAGCCGTCTGATCCAGCGTCACTCTTAGGATTGTTTTCGGTGTCTATTTTTCCTGTGGGGGATGGACTGTCACCGTGGTCACTTAATTTTTTATCATCACACACCAAAATTTCTGAATCAATAATGATTGATACTGGAGATGACTTTTTGTCATCAGATGTTGTTTTTATCGACGTTAAATCTAGACTGAAGGACCAGTGCTCTGGATCTTTGTTGTTATTGCAGTTTAATGGTCCACAGTTCTTCATTCCGTGCTTTGATATTGCACCAGTGAAGTTTCCTAAAAATTGGTAAATCTGTGAAATTATCATAATAAACGATGTCTTAGCACTGGTATCACCAAAAGCTATCTAGCTCTTGCCAGATCAACAGTAAACATATCACGGAAAGATGATAAGCACTATTAAATTTCAAATCTCATATGGAGCTGAAATTGAATATGACATTATCATGTTTCTGTTAATGGATTTTGAATGATTTTACTTTAGCTGTTGGCAGTTAGTCAGCAGCAGTTACCTAATTCTATAGTAATATAATTTGACTTGCCATTGAGCAATCTCTAACCAAAAATATGTACATATGGCCTATCATACAACTTATGTGGTTTTTTATTTTTTGGTGTGTTCACCACAAAGCCTGCAGGTGATTTTTCTGGTAGTGCTTAGTGACGCATGTTTTGAACAACAAAACTTTCACGACAATATTTATTCAATATCCCAGACTTCTTACGTATGTAGTGTGCGTACATCATTTTATTAATATTTTTAGAGTTTAAATGCATCCGGAGAATTAGACAAAACCTAAAACAAGTCTTCAAGCAAAGTTTACCAGAAACATCCTCGCGATCTCTTAAAGATTTTGGGATTAGTCCGTATTCATCATGGTCATTAGCCATTCCAAGATCAGAGGTCAAGCTGGAAATATGATAATAGTAACAAAGTGCACCAATACATAACAACAAAAAATGACAGAAACAAATAACACATTACCTTTCATGTGGTTGAGGCCTCGGATGAACAATCACTATATAATCGTCATGATCTGGCTTAGGTAACTTATTCCCTGTTTTTTCTTCAAGATATCCTTGATTATTGTACACTTCACTCTTTACAGACATTGAAACAAAATAGAAAACTTAAATTCTTACTATTGTCTGGAATGGAGTGACCATTCGCATCATGACAATAAAAACCTCGTATATTTGTTTGCTCATCGCTATAGCCAGTTCAAGTTCAGTATCAGCAGCTGCCCCCATTTCTCTTCGCGCTTTGGACGACTCAATTGCGCCTCGAATCTGGGGATCATTGATTTGTGAAGTGTCTCCGAGAAATAATTGGAGTTGTCTTATTTCAAACTGGAAAATAAATTGATCTTTCAATATTGCTGAGGAGGAACACATCTATAACTATATCAGGCCCAGCAACAAAGAGGCTTGTGATACAATGGAAATAATTATGAAGTATTATTCAGAGAAACTTACATTTTTATCTGTTATCTGTTTCTCTAATCGACATATTCGCATATCAGTGGCAGCATTTTTCCGGGAACATTCTCTTTTAACATTGATCGTCATATCTTTGAAATAAAAGAAAAATTCAAATCATGACTAAATTACTATACTGAAAGAATAAATATGGAAGAATATCCCACTCTTTATTATAGACTGAATTCTGATGAGGCGGAAAATTATGATTAAACTTATGGCATCCAATGTGGAAGTATGAGAATCCATGAAAGTGAATGTAACAAAAACAACGAAAGCGCAGAGCATAACGAGGCAGTCCACGATCTGAAAAATACGGAATAATAACTGTTAATGGCAAATGAAATAATAGAACATGGAGAAAAAAATTTCTAGAGTGTCTTATTGAGTAACAATAAGTAAACATAATCTTACCGCTATGATATCTTTTATTAACTGTAGTCTCCATAGACCCACTCGGAAACAGAGCTGTGGAAAAATAAGATATGCTGTATTAAATATACACCATACATTTGAACAACATAGTTACCACAGGCTGGTCTATAAACAGAATTTTATTGATAGTTCAATTTCGGCTCATCAAACATGCCTCAGGGTAATAAAGCAAGTGAGTATGATGTATATATATTGATTTTGTTCGACTGTCATTTCAAGCCTATTTATTATCACAAACAATATGAATTCATAGCTGACACACAGTAAACTCCAAAACAACAGTAATTAAACAATCCAGTAATGGCACAGTTGAAAACAAATTACATGTGAACAACGGAAAACAAATTACAATTGAAATTATCTCATGAATTAAATATTTGAATGCGATGATAAGAAGATAACTGTATATAAACCAAAACCAATAAATTACTGAGAAAAGTACGGATATTAAATTTTTGTGGGATGGGCCTAGATAATTTTGTAAGTATGGGAGACATGATACAATTTCAAATATACTTGTGTTTGGTTAGGTTAGGGTGAGGGGAAGGATTATGTCAACTCACCCTTTTCCTTAGAAACCTAGCCTTATTTATGCTCATCCTAACTGGGTCCTCATAGGGACCAAACTACAAAACTAGTACCAAAGTAAGTTAAAATTATTTATTAATTACACTATAAATAGAGGTAAAGTTGTTTCCTTTGAGACATGCAATCTGCTACATACAATATATGAACAGGAAAAAAATAGATTCAAAAATTCAGATTCACCAAAATAGTAGAAATACCTCAAAAAAATATACGACGAGTACAGCAAAGCAAAACCAATGGAGAACAGTTGAAGCACCGCCAGAGCAAAAGCTAGTACTTGTTGTTTCATTACAAGGAGCTTTTAAAAAAGAATTTTTAAGCAAATTACAGTTGCAATTCTAATATCTTTAAAGGTACTCAACTGAAAGTCTTTATACTGCAGAAGGTATAAAACTTACCGGCTGTGATATCTAACATCAGTTCCGCGAGAATGAAGTACGAAATTATTAAGGTTGACACGATCACAAATAAAAAGTAGACTGGGCTATCGAGGAACAGTTTCAAATTGTCTAAATACAATTACTGTATTAATATCTCAATAAAAATCTAGTGTTTACAATACAAAAAACTTCACCTACTTGCACATGATGTATCCGGGTAATTTCTACTATTTTCTATATTTTCTTTCACAGGATCAGCTATGTCCTTTTTCCTGCTGAAGCAGCAGCCACAACACAATTTCAACCTGTTTAATTGAAGTTTATAATGGTATTAAAATGATAGTAATAGGCAACAAGTCTTTACAAGGTTTATGCAACGAATAATTTTTTTTTACGCATTCGTAGCAAGTGGAGGTTAATAGCACCCCTGCAGTTGAGACGTTCTTCCCCAATACCCTAATGGCTATAAAATATTCTCTTTTATCTATTTTTTATTTATCTATTTCGTTTTTGTTCTAGTTACACCTAATGACTGCAGGCATACTGTTTCATCATTCATCATCATTTCAAAAAAATGAATTTAATGAACCAAAAAGATATTTAGAAAAATACTTCTATTACAACCTAGGAGGCTTTGTGTTCACATCTTCTTCGTCATTTTGATTGTGTTGGGTTTTCTGGGAAATTTGTTCTGGAGTCGTTTTTCCACCATCATTCTCATCATGTACTGTAATGATTTCTTCCTCAACAGTTACATTGTCGACAGTAGCCATGCCCTAACACGTTATACTCCTTAAACCAAATTTCATTATTAGATCATCTGATTTTATTTATTGTTGTAACAAAATTACCTAGAACCTCCTTCAAGTCTTTCTACTTCCCAAAACAAATAATGTCAATAAATGCATTGTAATTTTATTCCATTAGCTTAACATCACCTCCGAAACATTGGTTTGCTGACACTGCTGCTTTTAACAAGACTTATTTAAGGTCTTTTGATCGAGTTGTATAAGATCTATTACCTCGCGCATGACATTGATAAATCGAACATAAAATCAAAGAGAAGAACTGAGACGAAAAAAACTCACGGCTCTTTGCCGTCACTTACCCTCACGGTATTCCATACGAGATAGTTACTTAACGTCGTTTGTAGTTAGCCGTCTAGCGGTTGAAATTTTTTACTTCACTTAAGGGTTATAAATAATACAACAGCGACATATAGCGGATAGAAATTTTTACTTACAATTATGTGAAGTAAAAACTTTAAACCGCTAGATGTCACTGTTGGATTATTTATAACCGTTATGTGAGGTAAAAACTTGCAACCGCTAGATGGCTAAGTACAACCGACGTTAAGTAACCAGGTGGTTGGTGCCTTAAAAAGGGGATAACGGCCCCCGTTAGTTTGCTGTGCATTTGAGGCTTATATGTATAGATTCGTTATGAAATTCTACATTCATTGGCGTGTCATATATAGCGAGACGGCAATTGGTCCGCGAGTTATTAAAAGTTGTTCAACGCGGGGTAACTGCACGGTTGCCCGTACGAGCTTAAGATCATGGCAAATTGTATTATAAAGTCACTTAATATACGCTATTGGATTTATCTAGATTTATCTTTATTGGTTAATACCATGATCTTCAGATACTATGGCTATACTGCAATGAGTAGTTTCACTAAACTCGTCCCTGAAGATCTTTTAAAAACTTATATAAGGGGAAATGACCAACAATATATACTAACGTCTTCATGATCATCCTGCGAGGGTTATTACGCTATAGTAAGCAGCTCATTTCACTGCGAACGTTAGGCAAAGCCGGAGATATGCGTTCAAGTGTTTTTAACCGAGAAAGTGTGATTTTTGCCACGGGAGTGATGTGTGGTTTCCTGATGCGATCCCTTATGGCAAATAGGTAAGTTAATTAGGCCTATTTATTGTTACCTAATTGATAACCTGATATTTATAAGCCATGCTATTACCCCTCCATCCTATTATTTGGTTGGCTAGGTCTAAATCTCATAATTTGTGTTCTAACTATCATTTATCTTATGGGTAGTTTATTTAATTGCAAAATGATGATGAGTGATACGATACCTTATTCGAGCGAAGTAACTAGTCATACTATGCTAAAAATTGCCATTGCTCGTAGTTTGGCTTACTTTTGTGCAAGAAAATATACAGTATCATGATTATAAGATATGTGTACTCCTCATAAGTAATCTATCAACATTCTATTCACCATGTATTGCCAACAGCAGTTCTCAGTCTAACAATGATCACACACTGATGTATGATGAAAAAAGGGGAATTACAGCAGAAAAAAATGTCAAGACAACGAAAGAAAATATAAGAAAAAGTGGTGAAACACCGAATACTCACATAGATAATGACGGCACTGATTTGTTTCCTGAATGTTCAATGAAAGTTCCAGAGATAATTAAATATGCAGGTACTCTATTTGGAATTTTTTGACAATGCTTATGTTTTTGATGTTTTATCTTATTCAAAGGTTATCATTGCGAAGAACATGTAGTGACGACAAACGACGGATACATACTGGGACTGCACAGAATTCCTTATGGGAAGGATTCTCAAACATTGCATAAAGCAGACCTGCCTTCTAATAAGCCGATTGTATTTCTCCAACATGGATTACTGGCTGACTCAGCGAATTGGGTTTCAAACGGACCTAATTCAAGTCTTGCATTTATATTAGCCGATTCAGGTGAGCAGCATATAACTGGAACTGTGTTATAAACCATAAAATTTAGTGTACAATATTCAAAGCTCAGTGTCTATCTAGGCTTTGATGTTTGGATGGGTAATGTTAGGGGGAATACCTACTCAAGGAAACACACCCATCTTGACCCAGATATGGATGAGAAATTTTGGAGGTACAGTTGGCAACAATTTTCTGAAATTGACCTTCCGGCTATGCTCGATTTCGTGCTGGAAAAAACCGGCAGATTTAATCTCAATTATATAGGACACTCACAGGTATGCTATGTCTGTTTTATTATCTGTCAGTTACAGGTACTCATCACTTCACACTTACGACCAGCACACAAATAAAATTAAGGGCGTACCAGGTCGTTGGAACAGAACCTTGTTGTTGAGTGAAAAGTACCTGTACTCTATAATATTTTTTCAAACATATAAGTGCTTGCATTGTCTTTTTTACAGGGCACATTAATTATGTTTGCAAAGTTGGCAGAAGACCCGAAATTCAATGATAAAATAAAGTTATTTATTGCACTTGGGCCTGTCTTCCATCTGAATCATATTAAAAGCCCAATCAAATTTCTGGCCCAGTTTTATAACACTCTTGAAATCGGGCAGTGGATGTTGGGAGGCGGTGAACTGCTTCCAAATTCAGCAGCAGGTTGGGTTATTCATTATTCATTTGATACTGTTTCTTTAATTTTGCTTACTAATATTATTTCTGTTCAATGATTCACTTCAGGCCCTGCCTCGCTGTTATTGCATCATACTTCCTTCATGAATTCATAAACATAACACCATTTAGTAGCATGATCTCGTTCTTTGATTCTGATATTATTACAGGAAAATGGTTGGCTCCCAAACTGCACACTTGGCTTCAAAGTAATCCTGACGTTAAATACCAGGGTGAAAACTTCTTGTTCAACATTGCCGGATTTAATCCGAACAGATACTTCCATGAAAGGATGCCAGTCTATCTAGCACACATACCAGCAGGGACATCCATTCAAAACATCATACACTATGCACAAGTATAGGGCTACATGTACTAATATCCAATCTAGAACGTTGCTTGTTAAAAAATCAATTTTAATTTTTTCAGATGGTTGCTAAAAACAGAACTTGCAAGTTTAGTTATGAGACTGCAGAGCAGAACAAAGAGGCATACGGTAGCTCTACCCCGCCTGGTTACGATCTCACTGCCATTCGTACTCCAGTAGCACTTTTTTGGGGCACGGAAGATTGGTTTGCAGACACAGATGATGTTCTCTCAATAATTCCCCTTCTGAAGAATCTAGTAGTGACAAAAGAATTCAAGGAATGGGATCATTTGGAATTTTTGTATGGATCAGATGCTGTCATCTTGTATAAGGACATTGTAAAGTTGATCAGAACTGAAGGAAATAAACGAGAACAAGGACCGATTCATTCTGATTTGTAAACCAGTGCAAGTTATATTTCAAAATAGTTTATTGTATTACTAAAATATTATATTTCCATTATATATTTTTTATTCACTACTGTACTTCTTGCAATCTTACATTTTATAATTTTCCTTAAAATTCTTATTTATCGTTTCTGTCAATAAATCAGATTAACTGCTTTACTGGGATAGTCTAGATTCTATACTCTAGAAAATGTGCATGTAATTATTTTTCCCGTTAATACTTGAAGTTACAAAATACAGTGGACGGCGCTTATTATGATCGCATATAATCATATCCCTCACTTGATGTTATCAGCCAGTTATTGTTATCAAGAAGAGACTGTCCCAACGTGATCACAATACGTGTCGTTCACTATATATATATAATATAAAATTTCCATTTCAAAATACCCTACTCAAACTTGTTTCTTATCTTCTTTTGTTTTAGATCATGATTAAGTAATAATATACTTTAGTGTACCTTATTTTATCTGCTTTTACTTACACGAATATGTCTGTGTTTCACGACGAAGTTGAAATAGAAGACTTTGAATTTGACGAAGACGATCAGACCTACTATTATCCTTGTCCCTGTGGAGATAGGTAATCTGTTTTTTATGTGTCATTCTGATTCTGTGTAATTCCATTACATTGACTCAAGTTACAAGTTAAGTTACTCGACTTAGGACACAATATTAACAACTTGAATTGATGTTACACTTTCGAAAGAGTAGCAATGGAATCAAAATAAACACTTACTAGGAGAAAATACTATTCAGGCATGAGTTGCAGAAATATATCTTGGTAGTTGATGATAATTTATTCTTCTTCACTTAGATTTGAAATCACATTGGAAGCTATTCAGGCTGGTGAAGAGGAAGCATCTTGTCCCAGCTGTTCTTTACTTGTCAAGGTGGTATATAACCCAGAAGATTTTATCAAGGAAGAGGAAAGAAACGTTACAAGAGACAGTCAACGACTCAAACAATATTAGCACTAACAAAATTAATATTTCTGGAGTGTTGAATCGCAACCATGGACTGTATTAAATTTTTGAAAGTGTACACTTATATTGGATACAGAACTTATTTCTGTAATTCAAGATTGCAGCAGGTAATAATGAAGTGATGTTAATGCTATGATTCATGTTAATGTCAATATACACTTACGCACAGCAATATTCAATTTGCCAAGTAAGACACAACTCAAACAAGAAGATCGCAGTGAATACAAAGAGATGGGAAAAGGGAAAGCAAATAGGTGATAGTAAAATAAATTCAGCACAAGTAATGTCATGTATAAAATCTTAGGTTTGAGAAAACTATATATTAATAGTGAAATATTAAATTGTCATGGACTCAAATTTTCATAAGATGTACTTGTTCCTCCAGAATATGATAGATTAGTAGTGAATCAAATAAATCTTCTGTTTCTTTTTAATAAGATGACATGTTACAAAATGAGGTACTATATGGAAGGTCTGTTTGCAAAATTGCACTGTCTGTATCGCGTAGATCCATTTTCAGGTGAGAAATGTGGGATTTTTTTCTATTTGACGGTATAGAAATCTCATTAATTTCCTTTGTTATTAATGTGAGTTGGTATTTACAAGGTTATATTTACTGAAATTGTGGGAAAACTTTGAACCAGATGATACCAGAATAATGGACATCTGCAAGTCTGCAAATGATAGAGGAATACCTATAACATTTTCAAATAGGCAGTATCTTGATGACCTATCATTGGGTCGTCCTCATCAGGTTTGGAACTTGTTACATGTTCAATGTCTATCTTTTTAGAAAGAAATATGTAGTAGCAAAGATTGTATTTAGGGTGTATGCTTGGAAGTTGGAGAGTTGCCATACATAAATCTGGATGAAAATTGCATAAACTCCAAGGATTGTATGACAGAGAATCAACCATCGACCAAAAAGAGTCTACCTTTATGGGTTTTACTTCATGGGATTCTTGATCCAATGAATTTAGGCTCCATCTTGAGATCAAGTTACTTTCTTGGTGTAAATAAGGTCATCATGCATGGAAACTGGTATGCCTGATAGTTATTTGGTAAAAGCTAGTAATTGTAGTCTTGTCCACTGAAGTCTATTAAAAAAATTATTGATGTTATTCTCTGATGAACTCTAAATATTCTTCATTTTCAGTGCACCACTTACTCCTACTGTCAGTAAAGCTAGTAGCGGGGCCTCCGAAATACTTCCGATTTATCGTGTGTATGAAGTTGAACACTTGATTGAGGCAAGGGACATGTATACAGTATCATGAGTATATTGTTCTTCCTGTTTTCTATCTTAATGATCAAAAAATTTCATACCAGGTGTTAAAAAGAAATGATTGGGATGTTATAGGAACTGTTGCAAGTGATGATGATGACGATACACCTCATACGGAAGATTGTAATGACAGTTGTTTGGTAGATCTTTCACAAATATCTATTTCTAAACCATCACTTGTTATATTNGGTAAGTATAAACTAGAATGTCTGGAATTTTATACACCATATTTCTTAATTATTGCATTGCAGTTGTGTGCTCTTGATATAACTTCATAAAGGAACGCTGCTTTACAAGAAAGAAATAGCATTTTAGTTTCCCTTCTCAGGTAGTGAGGGGCATGGTATCCCCAGATATGTACAAGATGGTTGTACCAAGCGTGTCGCAATAAAATCTGACTGCTCCTTTGAGAATTCCACCGCTGATTCCCAATCGCTTCAAGGTTTAATAGGAAGCTTGAATGTATCCACTGCTGCAGGTCTGTATTGTTTTTGGAATTTTCTCTCGCATTCATTTCATAATATCTGCGTGAAATTGCATATTGTATTTGTCAGGTATAATTCTCTATGAACTCAAAAGACAACAATCATCTGTGATAAAATAAAATCATTAGTTTTTATTGCACATGAATTATATGATTTTTGCAGCGTAGTAGAGCAAAGGTTAACAGTGTATTAGTTTCGGGAAAATTTCACAGTATTTTGATGCCGTTATTCTTCCGAACAGTTTCAGATATCGTTTTGCCAAAATCAAATGCAGGATCATTGCTGCATGGTGGCATGCCGGTATATATCTCCGAATTATCGGTCACTTCTGCAGATAGGTATGTCGTCTTAGAGAAAGCTCTCTTGCCGTAAAAGATAGAATGAGGTGACCTGGAGCAAGCAGTATGTGAATACTTAATCCGACTTCTATTTTATGTAGTTATGTCATCAGTAGGTTGGTGCTAGATAGATATTCTCACTTACTGCACAGTTATATCATCTAAGTAATTGTATCGGTAAAATCGATCTTGCAATTTAATTACTCCTGTTTTTAAACTTTCTGAGTTATTTTGTGAAGAGTTTTCTTGCAGGCGACATGTCCCACTTGTGTACTGGAGAAACTGGTAATTTTGTAAATGCTGTAAAGGTATACAGTAGTTTATTTATCAGCAATGGTATACATGTGCAATCATGAATTAAATATCAAACAAACAAGACTAATCCATACTTGAGTGTCATCAGTACTTTCTTTACACATGACTACTTCTGAGGAAATTGTTTCCAAATCTCTCAAGCATTTCCCCACCTACAGTTATGGCAAAAACAGCATGAGGAATCTGATCTAACAATGCTACCATGATAAAACCAATGTTACTTGTCATGCTAACTATAAGGTGAGAATAAATTCACAGAATACTGTTATTTTCAAATATAGAAAATAATTTATATAAACCTACTATAGTCTGCACCCTTTCTTCAGATCCTCTCTCTACATACTTTTCCATAAGAAAAATTAGTGATAAATTTCCATCGTTACAGATAAATAAAGACAGCTCTTTATCATGGGTCAATTCAGTTTCACCCTGCTGTATATCCTGCGACTTCTGTTGCACTGGACATTCTGTTTCACTATCTGAATGTTTTAAAATTATTGAATTTTAAATTGGTTATGGAACATGGTAATTCTATATCTTCGCCAAAGGAAAATATCGCTTCCATACTTCCGAGGCTTTGATGCTGGGATTGGTCTTGGTAAGTTTGGACACGTTGGTCATGTTGTGAAGGACAAGGCACACTTAATGTAGAAAATGGCTCCCAGTCTGCAGCATATCTTCTATGTTTCTCTTTTTCTACTATTCTTTCATACATTTTTTCACTTACATACACAGGGATGAACCTACGAGTCCAAGAAATATGAACAAAACATTGGAAATATCGGCCAAACTCCTGAAAATTTGTTTTTCCACACCTGCCACTGAAGTCTTCAGAAATCTGTACAATACCAATTTCTCCATTGATTGTGAATGCATTTAGCATCATACCTGTAACCACTGAACCCATTTGGCTTGATAAAATCCTACAACCAAACAAAGACAGATATTGCCAAAACCAAAATTATCTTAGAATTATTAAAAGTAGTTTAATAGTGTTTCCAATGACATCATGCTATACCATTCTCGAAACATTACACAGGAACTTAGAATGCCAGAATGGAGGCAGCAAAATTCCATAAGTTTGTTGAGCTTGAGTTTCGTGTTTTGCCGCAGCTATAGTAAATCAAAATTATGTAAATTTATTTGAACTTTATCTTTCTCAATAAATTTTAGATAACACCTCCGTCATTTTTTTAAATGGAATGACATTGAATTCTTGATTAGTCCATCTTCGCTCCAAAATGAATCTGATCAATGAATCAGTGTTGCGTTCCATATTGTGTTCCTATGACAACAAACATCAAGTTGTTTGAAACAGGCTGTTTCAATGTTTTGCTGGAAGAACTTGAGATGCATGGAGGTGTTACTGAGGTTGATAATGGAAAGAACAACTTACAGTAACAAAATCTTGCACACTTGAGAAATAGAACAATATATTGTCCACAAGAAACTTGCACAGTGCCGATGCTGCAATATCTGATATGCAGTGTCCATCAACTCCTAAAAACTGTCAAAAGAATGCAGTGTAACAAAGTTTGTGACTATTACAAAATTCTGTCATTCTGAATTCATCAGTAATTGTGCCAATATATTTATGTTATATTATATATCTGAATATAGTAAAAATAGAGTAAATATGTCAGCTTTAAGTTGCACAAATACATAGGTATAATCTATGTTTCATTCTACTAACAATAAAAGTAATTTAATGTTCAGTATTTTGAGAGGAGAAATCTGTGAATTAAAATAATGTGACAGACAGGCATGTGACAAGAAAGATTTAACTGGTAATTTAAGATTGTAAAATTAAATCCAGCATATATAATTATATATTTCAATTATTATATCTGCATAGTATAATATGACAAATTATTAATTTCTTACAACTGCATATTTGCCGATTTCCACAATTGTGAACTTCTTTCCTTTGCACTTGATTAATTCTGGAGCAGAGCCAAGGAAACTCTTCAATCTTTTCATCAACGTTATCATATTTCCACATAAACTCAATTGGTATGTGACTGATATCTGCTTGATAGAACTTAGTTTTTTAGCAGATGGGATGGCTCTAGATACGAGTTTTACACCAAACTTACGTCTTTTGGGTAGAAATAAACGATGGCATCTGTCGGATCGTCTGTCTCATCCAGTACGAGATTTGTGTCATATATAAACACTTCAAACGGTTCATCCTCCATAGTTCATCGATTGTAAATGTAAATTCCTGTTGTGTAAAAAAATGAGTTATTTCATTTGACTAAGGTTAGTAACGACTCTCTTACACTGCCTTTCGTTCATATGAGTCTTATTATCAAAGTTATTATACCTCATGTAGACCGCCTAAAACTGTGTGCTAGCGAACTGTGTGCTCTGGTCTCATGTAGAAAGCTTTGTTTACTAATTCACACTTCATCGCGTTCGATTCATGCTTGATCGAGCACGGCGAAATGCACGTGAGAACAATATTCGGAAATTACTATAACCACTATGCAAATATGGAAATATTAAATATTATACACTCAATACAACGTGTGCATTTACATAACATCGTGTATTTATATCATAGTTCTTTTCAACGTATTTATATGTGTATGCTACCATAGTCTATGCTACGTAACTTATGCCTGGGGAATTCCGGTATCTAGTATCGTCTCAGTGATTGGGATGTTAGTTGGTGTTACTGGTGTTCTGATTAGTTTACTTTTTTACTGAATCTCTACTTCACACAGATGTTACAATTTGATATCTTTACCGTGATTTGATTCCGGTTATCGGTAATGTCATCAATTTACATGAGGTCCCGAACTAAAAACCCACATCAGTCTTGTGATTTACACGACTGTTTACTGACCTCTAGTGGTTAAGTAACAAAAGATTGAATTAAATTTCGAAGAAATCTCAGAAAATAAATCTTGAAAAAATAACAGTTTGCAGTGTTTACGTGTATCCGATTCTGTAGATGGACAGGCATAAAGTGCCGCTACTAAATCCTGGAAGATCACAAGTGAAGTACTCGAGATTAAACAGTAACGTTGTTGTGAATGGACTCGATGAAATTCCTTTGATGTCTATGGGTTCAGAAATGGAATCAGGAATGGATGTGGAAGAAGCAACTTCGCTCGATAATGTGTACACGAGAAAACGAAGTGGCGGTTGCTTCCACGTTATTTGGTCGTGCTTTACGAGAAGCATTCGATCTATCTGCTATTGTTGCTCAAGACAACAAGAATTACAACCGAGAACTGTATATCTTGCTTCAGACAGCAGCACTCAACAGACTTCTAAAGAAATTAAATATCCTCCAAATAGAATTTGCAATCAAAAGTATAACATCATCACGTTTTTACCCGGAGTCCTCTTCAATCAGTTCAAATTTTTTCTCAATCTGTATTTTCTGATTCTTACTTTATCACAGTTCATACCCGCACTCAAAATCGGATACATGTACACCTATTGGGGGCCCCTCGCTTTTGTACTCAGCGTGACCCTCCTTCGCGAAGGGGTAGATGAGTTGAGACGTTATTATCGCGACAAAGATATAAATTACTCGGTGTATAAAAAAATGAACCCCGACGGCAACATAGTCGACGTCTATTCAGCCGACATCAAAGTCTCTGACGTGCTCATAATAGACAAAAATCAACGGATTCCTGCTGATTTAATATTTCTTCACACGTCTGAAAAAAACGGAACGTGTTTCATACGGACCGACCAGTTGGATGGAGAAACCGACTGGAAGTTGCGTTTGGCTGTGGCAAGTACACATCGACTGACTTCAACCAGCAATATCTTTCAAATGAACGCGTCCGTGTACGCGGAGAAGCCCCAGACAGACATTCATTCATTCACTGGCACATTCAGTTCCACAGGTATCGACGGACAACAGACTAATGAGTCTTTGGATGTTGAAAACACACTGTGGTCCGATGCCGTAGTGGCTTCTGGCACCGCGGTCGGTGTCGTGATTTATACCGGACACCACACAAGAAGCGTCATGAACACGTCTGGCCCTAAATCTAAAGTCGGGTTGCTGGATGAGGAGCTGAATACCATGGTCAAGATATTATTTGCCTCTGTAGTTGTACTGTCTTTTGCCCTAGTTGCTGTGAAAGGGTTTGACGGTCCCTGGTACAGATACTTTTTCCGTTTTCTCGTTCTTTTTTCATATATAATACCGATCAGCTTAAGAGTGAACCTTGACTTGGGTAAGGCTGTTTACAGCTGGTTTATAGAGAGAGATAAACGTATACCAGGAACCGTTGTCAGGAGCAGCACGATTCCGGAAGAACTTGGTCGAATAAATTATTTGCTCACAGATAAGACAGGAACCCTTACGAAAAATGAGATGGTCTTCAAGCGACTTCATATCGGAACGGTCTCCTACGGCACTGAGTCAATGGAGGATGTTAAAAATTGTATCCGTCAGTCATATCGTGTGTCTGATGCAGAAGCGGAAGTTAAAGAACTTAATGAAACTCCGGTGAAACAAACTCCCAAAATCAGGAAGAACATACAATACAGAGTTCATGAGGCTGTGAAAGCTTTGGCACTGTGCCATAATGTGACCCCTGTTTATGAAGAAGAAAACAGGGATGTTGACTTGTCAGAGCTAGAATCCTTCGAAGCGGATAAATTACGTACATATCAAGCCTCAAGCCCTGATGAAATAGCTTTGGTAGAATGGACTGAAGTTATAGGTATGACTTTGTATCGTCGCGACCTAACTACGATCGACATACGCGTCCCAGACGGGAGAATTATAAAATTCACTGTGTTGCAAATTTTCCCTTTCACCTCCGAAAGTAAGAGAATGGGTATCATTGTGCGAGATGAAAGCTCTCAGCAAATTGTTTTGTACATAAAGGGTGCCGATATGGTCATGACAAATATTGTGAGGTACAACGACTGGTTGGACGAGGAATGTGGAAACATGGCACGAGAAGGACTCAGAACTCTAGTCGTAGCTAAGAAAAATCTGTCTGAAGAAGTGTACCAAGATTTCAAGGCACGATATAGCAAGGCTAAACTAAGCATAAAAGATAGGGCAGTGCACGTCACATCAGTGGTGGAATCTTTAGAAAGAGATATGGAACTGCTTTGTGTTACCGGAGTGGAAGATCAGTTGCAGACTGATGTGAGACCGACATTGGAAATGCTGAAAAACGCTGGTATTAAAGTATGGATGTTGACCGGAGACAAATTGGAAACAGCCACTTGTATCGCAAAGAGTTGCAGGCTCGTTTCGCGAGTTCAGGAAGTTTACGTTTTCAAAGAAGTTTCTGATCGTACAGATGCACATTTAGAATTGAATTCTTTCAGACGTCGTTCCGCAGATGCTGCCTTGGTTATAAGAGGTGAATCATTGGCCACTTGTCTTGAGTTCTATGAACACGAGTTTGTAGAGCTCGCTTGCCAGTGTCCTGCTGTTGTCGTATGTCGCTGCTCGCCCACAGAAAAAGCAGAAATCGTAAGACTGTTGAAGGATCACATTGGAAAGAGAACTTGTGCAATAGGTGACGGTGGGAACGATGTGAGCATGATTCAGACAGCACACTGTGGCATCGGGATTGTCGGCAAAGAAGGAAAGCAGGCCTCGCTCGCAGCTGACTTCTCTGTGACGGAATTCAAGCATATTGGTCCTTTGATCATTGTGCACGGAAGAAACAGTTATCAGAGATCTGCGTCTCTCAGTCAGTTCATCATTCACAGAGGCCTAATCATATCCGTCATTCAGGCCGTATTTTCTTCAGTTTTTTATTTTTCTTCAATCTCCATTTATCAAGGTTTGTTGATGGTAGGATACACAACGATCTACACAATGTTTCCGGTTTTTTCTCTTGTACTGGATCAAGATGTTTCCACAGACACAGCTCTCTTGTATCCGGAATTGTACAAGTACTTGATCAAGGGAAGGTCACTATCTCTGAAAACCTTTTTAATTTGGGTTTTAATAAGTATTTACCAAGGCGGAATCATAATGTATGGCTCGCTGCTCTTATTTGACTCGGATTTTTTACACGTTGTTTCAATAACATTCACTTCGCTTATCTTGACGGAACTGCTCATGATAGCATCGACTATACGCACATGGCATTGGATAATGGCGGTTTGTGAATTAGGCAGTTTGGCCATTTATGTCGCATCACTGCTAATTCTTAGAGAATTCTTCGACCCTGCTTTTTTGACCACAACGGATTTCCTTTGGAAAGTGACTGTAGTAACAGCTGTAAGCTGCGTACCACTGTTTGTTCTGAAGTATATTCAAAAGAAGTTCTCCCCTCCAAGCTACTTAAAACTGCATGATTGAAACAGAATTTAATAGATAAGATTACTGAATCCAGCTTCTGTGTGCTTCTATATATTCCATGCACTTTTTATTTCTTTTGTACACTATTGTCTTGTTTAGTCTTGTAGAATTTCATGTGAAATACTGCTATGTATCCATACAACATGCTTTGCTCCTTTGTTTCTGTGAGAGAAATGAACTACCGTGATTTGAAAGCAAGTTGTGGTTATTCAAAAAATAACAGATTGGTGAACGTGTGCTTTCAGTTAGCTCTTCCTAGTGGATAGATTATCCTGGGATGTGGTACACGCTTAGCATACAGGGGCAAGGTATTTTATTCAGTCCATAGTACATATCAATATTTAGTTCATTATGATATGAGAAAATCATGCAATAATATCAATTTTAGTAACTCTTGATCGAAAAGAATGCAACATGATCAGAAAATTAGTTTCAATGCCAGAGTACAAAGAGCTCTTGTATATCATTAGATATACATACACTAGCATATCAGTGCAGAATAACGATCACAATTAGACACTATATGAGCAACTATAAATATCTGTATATATTATCCTGAAAGCCAATATTTCATTCTCATTTTCTATAAACAAAGCATTGAAGGGGGAAACAATCATTTCTTAATCAAAGGGAGGAATAACGGTACTGCTGACTGCTTATAAATAAATAAATAATTATATTATACAAGGCGAATTTCAATTATCCAGCATCTTTGGTTCCACGGCCATGCCAGATTAACAGAGGTTATTATATAGAATACAGTACTCTATTTGCCCTCTTGATACCTTTACTTTACAGAGTAATGTTATTCGAAATAAATAAAACAGGCTACTATATGTAAACATCAAACATGATAATTCAGGAAAACTTACAACAACTGTTATTGTTTCCCATGGACACAGTGCATGGAAACTATTGGAAATAAATTAATAACCTATAGGGAATGTATAAGAGTCAGTACTTGGTCAGTCAAATGGAATTCAGTCACGTCAAAACTATTACGTTTGACATGTACTAGATTTTTAGAAATGCAGCTGTATCTTCACTATCGCTATCAGAATGATTCTTTTCACCAAGAACGCTCAGATGATAATTGTACACAGGATATGACTGAGACAAAGGAAAAAATTCCATTCCGGGCTCAATCTTTCTACTGTTAATTTCTCTTGGTCCTTTCCGTTTCTTTTTACTTGTATTCCCATTGTGAGTTCCCTTTTTGTGAAGCTGTCTGTTGTTTTCAAATATTAGTCCAAACGAATTGTAAAATATTAGTCAAGTACATAAATAAGTACAAAAGTATTTTTCTTATACCTGTAAACAAGTTTGTAGTACATTCCACGAGCTTCCATAAGTTCAACATGGTTGCCTTGCTCCATGACTTCACCATTGTTAATGACAATTATTTTATCAGCACGTTCCACTGTACTTAACCTTAAGTTGATAGAGACACTGTATAGTTAAGAAACTATTTATAATTTAGACAGACAAATTCATGCTCATAGTAACCTGTGAGCTATAACGATAACCGTTCTGCGCTTCATTGTTCTTTCTAACGCTTGTTGGACCTTGATGTAAAAAATTTGGTTAGTATTGTCAACTCTCAGTTTTCTTGTCCTAGATTTAGGACCAAATTTGAACTTTGTCAGACACAGCCTGGCCACTCGTGTAGTTGACCAATTGGGCGGGAGATTTACACACGCTGATTTTCTTCCGGCAGAAAATGGAGGTTTCACATTCCTGGACGTATATTTGCCCCACCCCCCCACTAGATCGAGGGTTCACTGAACTGGTACGTATGCAGATCAATTGAGCTACAAGCCTCTAAAATATAGAACGCTTTACCATATATTCGCTTTCAGTATCAAGTGCACTAGTTGCTTCATCCAATATCAAAATCTTTGGGTTTCGAATCAGAGCTCGAGCGATAGCCACTCTCTGCTTTTGTCCTCCTGAAAGCTGCATGCCCTTTTCACCGGTTTCTGAACATCACAATAGCACATAACTAGTACGGTATTTATTTTGTATGCTATACAGTACTGACTCATACCAGTGTTATATTGGTCCTTTAATTCAGTTATGAATCCATGGGCATTGGCTTTTATTGATGCTTCGGTAATATCACTCGAGGTGTATTCGTGGGCTTCCATGCCATATGCAATATTTTCCTTGATTGATCTTGCATACAGTACCGGCTCTTGGCCAACTAAGGTTATCTGGATATAACTGGTATTATAGTGAAGCTCACTAGTGGAGAATTATACTTAGCCTCAGCTAAGTAGTGCAGTGGAAATAGTAGCATATTTGTAATGAGACACCTTTTTATGTAAAAATTTGTGGCAATACTGTTCAACTTGCTTCCCATCAACTAGAACCGATCCTGAATGAGTTTCATAAAAATGTTCCAACAAATTAACGCAGGAAGATTTCCCACCACCACTGGGACCGACTAAGGCAGTCACTTGTCCTGGCAGCGCTTCGAATGATACGTTCTAAATAGAAGTAAAAGTATCTAACGTAAAGGCCTCAAAAATGAAAGAATTCAGATGCATAGTGCTCAATTGTATAAATCACCTTAAGGACAAGTTGATGTGGCCTAGATGGGTAAGCGAAAGAAACATTCTGGAAAGAAACTCTCCCTTCGATATTGGATGGAGTGTAATTATTCTTGTCCAATTGAATCCTTGGTTTGCGGTCAATCAACCGAAAAACTTTCTCAGCTGCTCCGAGAGCTTGCATGAGACCTGAGTAACAGACAAAGAGTAAGAGCTTGTTCTACAGTTCTATATAGCAATGTGAAACTGATTTAATTTTGCAGGCAGACATACGTTAGTTCAACGAAAAACATGCAGAAATTCATTACCGGTATAAACGGTTCCAATAGACTGAAGACAATCACCCAACGTAATTTGATAAAGAATAAATGCAATCAAGTTTTGACTATCCATTAGGCTCTCCATCACTAAGTGACCACCATACCATAGTGTTCCAGTGATGAGGGCAAGCTCACTAATCTGATATCAAAAAATAAAACAAGACAGAGAAATAAAAAATGGTTTCAAATAAAATATTATCAATCTCAAGTCAACACTGAAACGAAATAATTTGGAAATCCTATCTGGTTTCCATTGTAGATTTGAAAAAGTTGCCAAAAACAGCATAAAAACATAAGATTAGCACTCTTATTTCATAGCACTGTTAACCTGTATAAACTTCTCCAATTTCCTCAAAACATTCCCCTAAATCTGCTTGGTAGAATAAAAAGGCAATGAGATTTTCAGGTGTCACCAAACTTAGCGACAGAAGATGGCCACCATACCAAAGTATGACCACACCAAGAAGAAGTTCAAATAGCTAGAAAGATACATATATTCAGAGAAATAAAAATAGATACACATTGTCTAAAAAAAAGAGTTGAATATTTTTATACCTCATTAGACCACATGTATCCAGCATATGCCATGCATTGCTTCAGTTTTATGCGATACACAGAGTTCAAACGAAGGCTATACCGTGTTTTTTCTCCGCCCTCGTTAGCGAAACTACGGACAGTTTTCATTGACGAACACACTTCTTCCGCTACTTCGTTTGCTTTGGCATAAGCGTCTTGCACTTGAGTTTGAAGTTTCTATCAGTTGGGCATAAAAATACAGTATAAATTATTTATTATTAAAATGTGCTTTTGTTTTTTCATTAGCATACCTTATAAAAGTTTCCGTAAATTTTTGATACAGCCACAATTAACGGCAGGCCCATAAATGTGATGATAGTTAAACGCCAAGAAAGTGAAAACATGAATATGCATGTTCCAACGCCTTTGACAATACTACGTAGAAATACATTGAAATTCAATCCGATTGTGCTACTCATTGTGCTTGTATCTTGTGTCAAGCGTGAGAGCATATCACCTGTTATAAATTGGCGGGGCATGAATGTCTAACAATAATTAAATATCGTGAATCTTTTAGCCTGCGTAATGCACATGATCGATCCTCACCTGTTTTGTTCATGTCAAAAAATCCAATTTCTTGACTCGTGAGAGAGTCGAATAATTTATTCCTAATCCTGATGTCGAATCTTGCGATGACTACGCTCATCATGCCACCTCTGAATCCAGCACACATAGCTGCGGCAATGGAAATAAGTGCCATGATAATGATGTTTTTGGTAAATTTTCCACTGTCTCTGTCGATCGCTATTCCTGAAAATGGAGTGCAGTACTTCTAACATACATGGTCATTACATAAATCAAGGAGAATATGTTTTGATGCAATTAATGGATTGAAATTTGGTTTAGTTCATGTCAAGAGAAATTAGTTAACTCCTCCTATGCATTGGTGCTCTCTACCATATAAGTATTATGTGAAGACTTTTGTATAGGCTGCATTTTACCTAACATGGAAAGTCAATAACCTGATGAACCAATAATCGATGTGACCCAAAAATATTCAAAAAGAAACATGAATATACCTGAAATTACTCTGCCTGTGAAAAGTGGGATAAATATTTCAGCGACTGCTGCACCGATCAAAAAAACAATCGCTCCAAGTATAAGAAGCAAGTCAGGTTTTGAATATGACAACATTTTCAATATTGTAGCCTTGTTAATTTTCTTCTTCTTCTTTTTTGGCTTTCCCTCTCCAGTATCTCCATCGCTATTTGAATCTGACGAAGACATGTCAAAATCATCCTCAGAATCACTATATTTTACATTTTCTGTCGACCCGTAACTGAGTAGGTTTCTAGGGAGCGGACTAGTCTCCTCGTCTACGACATTTATTGAATTCGCGTCCACACTTACTGTGCGTATGTTTGGTCTAAAATTGGCAAGCATCATCCACAAGGCTGTGGTGATTATAAAGGCTAGGAAACTCCATGAGAAAATAATCCAAAACCACATATTGTGGTGGTCATCTTCGATAAATGCAGTGCTTTCCGAATGCACCAGTAATTTTATGCTCAGGTAGATGAGGCATGATGTTGCAACACTCAATATTACATACAATGAAGCTTTCACTCGTTCCGGACCTTGCAGAGAATTCTTCAGGATGCCGATAACCGCACCCAGTAATCCTCCAGTCCGCAGAATAGAGAAAAGCAAAAAATCAAAACTAGTGCTTCCAAAATTCCTTTCTCTGAGAGAAATCAGGAAATCGTTCCATCTGGATAACCGAGCTAGTAAAACGCATGTCAAAGCAAGGTCCAAGACGGCGTAGATAAAGATGAAAACCAATATGTTGCGCGTCATTTTAAAGAAAATTACACACGTTCGTACTGACCGACAAATCTACAGTTCTTAGACCTGTGAAACAGGAGCTGGTTGTTATATCTTATCTGTTTCAGAATCAATATTTATTGAGTTTGGGTTTTTACGCAATTCTGGCGAAACATATGTTATTTTACCGCTTCATTCGGGATTCCCCTATTTTCGCGCCCGGTTGAGTATACAATGGCAACAGGATCAGACAACTATGTTCTATAACGACCTGAGGTCGTAAAACGAAGAGGACGAGAAATAATAATACTTTATCATCCAACGGAGATAATGAACTACAAATAATATATGTGGTGCGCCTCAGTATGACGCAACGGTATTCGTGCGTGGAAAATTTGACGCATGAATTGCAAAAAGTTGGTCACAAAATAACAGTGATGGTTGTGTACGGAAACCGTTCATAGTATGAAAAACAATGTTTTCTCATCGAACATGCAATACAAATTCTATGTTTATGAAATGTTTTAACTACGGTACTGAAAATATGTATGAGAAAATATCACTACAGAGACCTTGGAAAATCGATATTGCAGAAAATAATTATTTTGCCTCGATACAAAATTGACAAAATTGAAATCACAAGCGGTATTAGGAGATTTTCTGAACGTTTGTTGTTAGCTGCACAGTGCTTACGAAGCATATTAGCTCGAAGAGGTGACTACTATCCTTTTACAAAAAACATTTGACAAATAAACATCAGAGCATATAATGTACGACAGTATATTTGTGATCTGCTGCGTCATCGCACCGGTAAATAGCTTGCCAAGCTAAATAACAAGCATGATTACATAATTCCATTATACATATTCACAATTCCTCCATATGAAAAAATAAGTTATCGCCTATTAGCAATCTTGTTCATAGTACTGAGCTGTATAATATAGCACTAGTTTGCCTGCTTTTGTATTGTGTCGTAAATTTAATTCTGTCAAAATTGAATAAAAGATTGTAACACTGTGGAAGAAGTAGTGGTGGTTAGTATTCACACAGATTTCATTTCGTACAAGTGAAATAACTGTGGTCGTAATGTAAACAGCTCTGAAAGGAAGGATTCTAATTATTCGTATGTCAGGCTGACATGGAGTACAAAGTGTATTCGAGGCGATGGCTGTTGTTATCTATAGTTAGTTGGAGTATTGTTATCCTGAATCATACATCAAAGTCATTGGCTGCAACAAATAATATCGTAGCTGATTACTTACAAGTGACTCCAAGTGCTGTAGATTCTCTTGCTGTCATCCCAGATCTATTAGCTTCGCCCATATCAATCTTGATAGGGATTATCGGTAAGAAACTTATGCAAAATGTGATTGCTGTATTAACATATAGACTGAGCGACCTGCACCCCATCGCCTTATAATTTACGGGGCGCCAGCCTTCTACATCTACCAACTACCACTCGATAATTAAATAACACGTCTTTAATACCAGTTTAAAGAAAACATTGATATTCATAACAGGAAGCTGCCTAGGACTCCGGAATCTCATGCTTGTGCAGGCACTTTTCTTGTTTCTCGGATTAATATTTTCAACGCTTGGATTTTTATCAAGGTGAAAAAGGCTGCATCAAATGGTGGTTTTCTTATCTTATACTTACTCCTATCACCACGACGAGTAGTTTCAGGTCATATGAAATAGGCACTCCTAAGGGTCCTAATTATGGTTTAATTAATCAAGTTCCAACTTTACACTCGATAAACTGCCCACCCTCAGATTATGCTCATGGCTATTATTACGTCCTACGTTTCAGGAATCTCTACTGGGTGGTGACAGTGGGCAGGGCGCTGATGGGAATACCCACTGCAATTACCAATGTTATACCAATATTACTGGCTGCAAATTGGTTCCCTAATGGAGAACTGGCAACTGCATACGCAATCGTACTTTCAAGTAATTGTGTGGGAGGAGCTTTCAGTGGGATGATCCTTCCATACCTGTTGCAAAATGTGAAATTCCCCGTTCAAAACATGAATGTCAGTGCAAATGCTGTCAATTCCATTTCGACGGTAAACAATACAACTTTGCCGCCGTATGTCTACGACGATGAACGTGTAAAATTTATGTCTTGGTCTGGTGCTTTCGCACTCATAATGTTCATCCAACTCGTACTGACAATAATGTATTGCGAAGACCATCCGCCAACTCCGCCAAGCGCAGCCCAGCAAGAATATCGTTGTATCAGAGAGGCAAGAGAAACGGGAAAGAAGTTATTGAAAAAGGAAATGCTTTCTCGACTCCGGGATATTAAATATCTATTAATGCAGAAACAGTTCCTGCTCATATTACTGGTGATTTCGTTAAAATCTTCGTTTTACGTTGTTGTTATTCTCGTTCCGTCGTTTTTGGTCGAGACAGGCAAAATCGACGTAATTACTACAGGATGGCTGCTTATTACGTTATACATATGTTCGGGATTCGCTTCTGTTCTATCAGGAAGAATACTGGACAAATTCAAGTCATCCAAGTTAATATTTCTTGTTAGTAAGTACAACCTAAATTTTCGTCCGGTTTGGTAATAATGAACACATTATTTCAATTACCACGAATTTACCCTTTAGGCTCTAACTTATTTGAATTTTCCCTCACCAGGTCACTGCGCACTTATCCTCTGCTGCGTTTGGATTTACCTTGGACACAAATTCCTTAACATGGTCTCACTTTTCATCGCTTATTCTTTGGCAATGTCATTTTATTATGGAGCGTTAAATGCTATTTTGGAACTGATGGTGGAAATAACTTATCCAATGGATAAAGCTGTGGCAAGTTCCCTGTTATTCGCCTTCTATACTGCTTCGAGTTTCGGATTCGTGTCTTTCTGCAGATGGGTTGCAAAAATATCCGATGACACTTGGTCGGTATTTGTTCTTATTCCTGTCAATTGTATTGCCCTGATAGCGATTTTATTCATTAAACCGGAATATAAACGAACGAGGGTGGAGCAGGAAGCAATGTCAGAACAAAGCCTAAACTTGATAAAAAAATGATAACATACCACCATACCAATATAACTTCAGCAGTACGAAACTAATGAATAAATCCGCCCTGAAGACAACGTATCAATAATCATTAGCCCTCAGTGTTTGTTTGATAATTAATTTGTACAGTAATAATCTCTCTGTACAGTTTCATCATTTCTATTTGCTCCGTTTTAAACGATTTGCAAAACTGTGACGTCTTTCGACGTTTCTATTATTATCAGTATTATTCTTTGGATTAAGAGTTCGTGCGTAAAGGTAGTACATTTCGTTCTCAGAACATTGTATTCATTTGCTGTAGCTTATTTTATCCAGATGAACTAACTATACTGAAACATTATTTCGTTGTTATAAGCTGTCATGGTAGATCTAGTTAGAATCGTACGTTGTAACATTATAGAGATTGCTATCTGCCACTATATACATATCGCTACAATACCCAGTGTTTTTAACTGTATTCCAAGACCCTGGCAAAACCATGATCTGGAGCAAAAGTATACTAGGCTCCATTATGTTTATACAGGTGGGTAGAATTCAGGTCCTTCTTCATTATTTTCCTAATACATCCCGGATTTTGCGATTACATATCAGTTCATGGCTATATCACCGTATTCGATCGGAACTATAAAGATTTTCTCATATTTGCGGAGTTTCAGTCACTAGATAACAATATCACGAGTTCTGGATAGCCCAATAATGAGAACTGATGATGAAATTGAAATGCTGTATTTGTGTAAGGAATTGGTAATGTAGATTGTAGAGTGCAATACTGCAGTTCCTTTTTTTTCTGGTATTTGCGTGCATCAGAAATTATATTTGTGTGTTCTATGGTCCAGACATGTAATGCAGAATTTTTCGTTAGTACCAGCATTTACTTAATCCCACTTTTAGTAGGTGCAACAACGAATCTACTTATTTAGACCTGCTTGACCTCATTTGATTTTATAAATCATTGCTCTTGAGTAGGTAACAAGAAGCTGTTAATCCTGGAATGTCTGTCTACACGCCATAAGATTAGTTGCCGACTGCTGTTGTTCAAGGACACTGGAAAAGAGTTGCTGATTTCACATAATCAGCTCCGGTTGTTTACAGCCAATCGAACCAGTTCGAATATAATATTTTCCTGATTATGCCGATCAAATCTGTATTAGCGCGATCAGCATGCCGTTACAAACAGTCGACCTACTAAGCTCGTCTCAGAAATAAAGGAGAAACTGTTTGTGTGTCGGATGCTCGTGTGTCCATAACTCCTAACGTATTACATAACGTGCAAAATACCATTGTGGATATTTCTTGGATGTTCTTGAACTTTATGTTAGTTACTTATAAAGATCTATATTTTAGACAAATCTTCTCCGTTTCCCAGTTTAATTTGATTTAANCGTCCACAGCTGGATATTTTTTAAATCACCCGCGGTTTATTAACCATATGATGGTTCGTATTTTGAAAATTGGCGCTCGGAAAATAATCTTTGCTACGTACCAGCATTTCCTTAATCCCACCTTTAGTAGGTGCAACAACGAATCTACTTATTTAGACCTGCTTGACCTCATTTGATTTTAGAAATCATTGCTCTTGAGTAGGTAACAAGAAGCTGTTAATCCAGGAATGTCTACACGCCTTAAGATTAGTTGATGACTGCTGTTGTTCAAGGACACTGGAAAAGAGTTGCTGATTTCACATAATCAGCTCCGGTTGTTTACATTCAATCGAACCAGTTCGAATACAATATTTTCCTGATTATGCCGATCAAATCTGTATTAGCGCGATCAGCATGCCGATACAAACAGTCGACCTACTAAGCTCGTCTCATAAATAAAGGATAAACTGTTTGTGTGTCGGATGCTCGTGTGTCCATAACTCCTAACGTATTACATAACGTGCAAAATACCATTGTTGATATTTCTTGGATGTTCTTGAACTTAATGTTAGTTACTTATAAAGATCTATATTTTAGACAAACCTTCTCCGTTTCCCAGTTTAATTTGATTTAACTTACACAGAGTTATGGTTAGTCGAATCTTTTGTTTCCAAATTCTCCTGTCAACGTTTGCTCTTTCGTTGCTTCTCCTCGTTGTAGGATATACGCAGTTACACAAATACGAAGTCAGGAGAAATTATCCGCTGCGACAAGTAGATATTGAGCCTATACTGACAAAAGATATTTCAGGTGTGAAGCAACTCTATCGCGACGTAGATAGAAATTCGCAGTTATTCACTCTAACCAATGAAGAAAAAAAAATCGCGGGAAACGCACCATCATACAACGGAAGCAGAGAAAATTTGAAAAGCGATTTTGACGAGAAGGTTGGTGATGAAGATGATAAAAAAGACAGTAGGATTTTCAAAACGTTGAAGTATTATATTGCTAAAAATCGCGACGAAGACGACCTAGATTCAGACGAGAACAAGCGAGAAAGCATGTCAAAACAGTCTTCGGAGGATGGTGGGTGGAGGAAAACCAAAACAAAAATTGCAGAAGGAAATGAGGAAAGCGACGAAAATGATAGTGATGAAGATGATTAGATGGTCAGAAAACATTAATATTATTGTAGTTAAGTGTTTTTTTCAAGATTTCGTTGTCAGTGACGTTAAATTTACCATATAAACTCCTATAGTTTTTCTAACATTGTGTCGTTATGTCTTCCTCGTCTAGTATTATCTAAAGTTCTAAACCCATGGAATTGCTGCAATCATAAACAAATTCGACTATTCCTCAATTGCACTGTATCTACGTTTCAATATCAGCAACAAAATTAATATGAAATACCATGGGACAATGGAGTGCGAACCTACTATACTGCACCTTCTGTACTTTTTGAAAATTCCCTCTGTGGGTGATTGTTAAAAAAACAATGTTGCATATAATACATTTCAATTGGATTATATTCATACCATCGTATTAAAATAGCATTAAATATTGTAGATGAAAATTAGGAAAATATTAACCAAATACAGAACCCCAAAAAAAATATTTCCACTGCGATAGGTCATTAAATAAGGATGAATATTTACCAGCGTAACTAAATTTTATAGTACATATCCATGATTGATCAATATTTATAAAATTATATACAGAACCAACATTTGCATGCCTACAATCTATAAATTCCAAATTGACATGCAATTGAAACTTTCCGTCAACTATATTCCTCAGTAATATATCAATGTACTTTTCTAATGTTCATGTCTTACATCGGCTCAATCCATTCCTACGAATACTTAAAGTTTTAGTATACAATCAGTTCCATGGTAAGGTGGAATTTTCAGCCCATACTTAAGTATTAGTGACTCTGGAACAAATCTCCCACCGAGAAAATGATGTCTTCCTTTGAAAGATTTCGCACACATTTTTGGTGCCGTAAGTGATATAAGTGTATCTGGCTGAAACAGGTATTTATCGGCGACATCAACAAAGCCGTTTTCTACATCCCAGCCAGAGGGTATGTCAATGCTGCAAATAGGTACCTGCGTCTCGTGTAAAGCAATAAGTATGTTATCAAAAGGTGGCCTGACTCCCGAGCCTGATTTGAAGCTGAAGCCAAAAATGCCATCGATAATCACATCAATCTGGTCCCTGAGCTCAGACACCGACGGCATCTTTTCAAGGAAAGTGATATCAAATTTTTCACACTGTGTAACAAGGTTTTTGAACAGCGTCTTGTCTGGTCTTTTAGGGTATAAGATTGCGGGACTGTATCCAAACAGCTTCAAATGACGTGCACAAACGAGACCATCGCCTCCATTGTTACCTGGTCCGCATATAACCAAGATGTTTTTGCTCTCACCATCACCAATAGGATAGGCTGTAGCTACTGCATGGGCACAACTCAAGCCAGCTAATTCCATCAACTGATCAATACTGAACTGATATTCATTGAAAAGGTCAAGATCAATCTGTTGAGCATCTTTTTGGTTAAGATAGCTCAGGGATGAAACCTCGGATGACATCGATCTTACGTTACAAGTTCTTTCTTTCGTATTGCGAAAGAATTTTTTCTGGGTATTTGATTCAAACCTTGGACACACTTGGTGACTGCAAACGGATCTTCGTGTACAGTTCACCAGAGCTGTGATGCATACAGACTTTGTGAGCAAGGAATGTAGCATACTATTCTAGATACTACCTGTATTCAACAAATATACAAATGTCAATAATAACACAAGGAATGAAAGTAGTACAAGAGAAAATGAAAGACAAGGAAAATTAAAATGTCATGACTGCCAAGTACCAGCTAATAGCAATCCAAAATAACTGAATCATCATAAATATCATCATTATTTTCATCCGTTCCATTTACTGGAAAAGAAGGACCGTGGCATCCATGCGAAAGTTTGACCTGCTTTTCTCGTCTCAAGTATAACAAAACTCCCTCGAGGAGTGCATCCAAATCAGACATAGCTTGCTCCTCCTCTCCACTCTGTTTTACAACTTCACATTTGTTGGTGATTTGAGAGTTAGAGTCGGAAGAAATACTCCTGGTCAAAAGCAACTGCGTAGCTTTATCTCGAACTGCTTTGTCACAGTCGAGCACCATTTTTTCCAACATACCTATCAGACTCTTTCTTTGCTGTTTGGAATTTGGTGCATTAAGACATCTTGTGGGGTTGTCAAGGAAATCGATGAACCAATCAAGAATATCAAGAGCATTCCATTTCACTTCCCAGTCAAGATCCTGGAAAAGTATCCTATTCAGAACCGCAGAAATAAGTTGGGAATCTTCGGTCTGTTGTGATGCTTTCTGTTTCAAATCTCCGCAACTATTCCTTCCATCATGAAAATCAGGTGTCAAATCATCAATCAAGTAGTCAATTAAATTGTCACCACTTGTCTTAAGAAAACTCAGTAAGGCCGCAACAGCAGCACGCCTAGAAAATGCTTCTTTGTCATTGTTCAAAACATCGATCACCAAAGACACTACCTCATCTCTGTTACAGAATTCGCTTTGTAGCAACATTTGTCCCAGAAGTTGCAATGCTGATGCTCTTACATAACTGTTTGGATCTTTACCACGGAGCAATGTTTCTTTCTGAACGTCATTCTCCACATACATGGTTTTTATACATTCAGAGTGTGAGCAACAGACAGATAGAACTTGGGTGAAAAACTCCAATGCTGTATCACGAACTTGCCATCTTCTGTCGAGTAATTTCCTGCAGAACAATGTCAGTAATTTGTTTAAAAATTCAAGTGAATTATCATCATAATCACCAAACTGAAATATGTTTAAAACAACGGCAATGCAAGATTTCGTAATTTCACAATTTACATTTCCGTGCTTGAGAAAATTTAGAATTCCATCTTGCAGTTTGGATTTCGAATCACCTGTATTGAAATGTCTGAAATTATCCGTAATAATTTGCAATGCTGTCACACCAACTTTCCAGTTCTCTGCTAAACATGGAACCGTTTCAGGTTGATCTCCAGTTACAAGATCAATGAGCTGAAGTATATAGCTTGGAATGATCTCGATTTTGTCATGTTTCCATAGATATGATATACCCTGCAAACTGTTGCATAAGGCTGCACCCAGTTTTGTTCTGTGATTTAACAAACTCCTTATTTTCTCAGAAACAGTCTTAGATTGTCTTTCTTTGTTCAGCACTGTGCATAAAGGACATAGCAACACATCTTTCATGCATTCCTTTTCACTGTACGTAGAAGGAATATGCATTAAAATTGATGTCAACATCCTCCAACCCACTGGACTGGATGGAATTCCTTCTATTGTGTTATGAGCAAAATCATATGCCGAAGAAACAGAAAACAGATCGAATGTATCTTCATTCATGTTTTCACAGAACAGCGAATATATGAAATGGGTTCCCCATTTTTCTCCAGACCCACAAGCTTCCAGTAAAGTTTTTGCATGATTTTCAAGGTAGCATTTGTAACTCAAAGATCTCAGAACGTCAATTGCAAGATCATAATTGAAGTCAAGCATCTTGGTCAGAACTCCGGTATAGTCAGCAACTGAACACTTAATTAAAAGTTCTTTGTTAATACCACTAACAATCTGGTCAAATCGATTTTTTTCTTCAAGTGACATTGCTTGCGTTGAAAGCTTTTTCAGATTGAGAATTAATTCAGCAATGCACTGACAAGCAAGCTTGCAAACAAAAATTGATGATGATTCAATCAGGAAAATGATGTTTTTTACTTGCAAAAATGTTGCTATGTCTGATAAAATTGATGGCATTGAAATTAAATACCTAATACTTTCAATCCAAGCACTTTGAACTGATGAAGAGAATGAAACATAATCTGCAAAACCATTTTCTGATGGAAAACACATTAAAAACTGCACCCTCTCCATCCAAGAACCTTCGAAACAACTTCGCAACTGAGACAAGAAAAGTCCATTAATCTTAAGCAGAAAACTCACTGATGAGCTTGCATAATTTTGAGGATTGTCCAGAATATTTCTACTTGGCTTTTCGAATACGGACAGAAACTGATATTCCATGTTCTGGCATCCCAGTAACATTTGATTGCCATGGTTGGTCAATATGTGATCCAGACCTGTTAAAATTCGATCTAAACAGGTATCGTCTTCGACGACTTTGTTAGGATCAGACAGAAGTTCTGCAACAACTGCGGATTCCCTCAAACGTCTGATGGCATTCGACTGCATTTCTCAGTAATGTTGAGTATTGCATTCGGCAATAAAGTGTTATAATAAAAAAAAATCGACTTGCTACAACAACAAGCTCATTCAATAGCATATCAAGTTAGAAACTGAAATACAGAACTTTCAATTTGCTGCACACATTGCACTTTTGTAAGCCGACAAAATACTTAGTTGTAGTTGGTAGTTTTTCACCGGAGAAAGGTTATCCCACGCTTTTCTATAACGTAAAATCGTTGTATTCCCCCTATTAAAGTTTATAAAAAGCAATGGGAATCTTGGAATATTTGTTTGAAACGGCTGCTGCTGCTGAGTTACTGCAGTGTGACCTATGACCTTTATGGATCAGAGGTCGGCAAACATTTCTTTCAAACTGCCAAATAGTAAATATTTTGAGCTATGCGGGCCAAGACGCAAAGTCAAGACGTCACTTTGTCTTAAAAGCACGGCAATCGGAGTTTACTTTTCTCTTCCTCCATGGTTTTGACAATTATATGACGGATAATAAATTTAGAACGAAATGTACTGCGAAAGTACAGCGATACAGTTGAAAACGCTACCTAATTATAACCACTAGATATCGTGCGATCAGTCGGCGCAACGACGCCACCTGCGCCCAAGCCACGTCCCGTTATGGCGCGTATTTTGAGATTTTGAGGAATTTGAAACCGTAAAATCTATTCTTAGCTCGCAAGGCGTACTTAAATGGGCGGCGTGCCGGGCTGTACTGTAGTTTACGGATCCTTCTTTTAGCTGATTAGGTCTCTACAGGCACGAATAATATCTGAAATGCACGTTTTGAGTCAATCTTGGAAAGAGGGAATGACATTCTGAAATTTAGTGAAAAGGGAGGATGAGAGAATAAAAGATTCCGGAACCAGTGGGCTCAAATGTACAGTAATATCTTCTGAAAATTTTACATATAAGACGCCCTTGATTGTACGACGCCCTCGGTTATAACACGCAGGAAAGGCGGATAAAAAATACCCGTTTTAAACGCGTCTTATATTTCAAGAAAGTTTTGCTGCGCGCAATATCTTTAACATCGGCGGTACTTTTTCAATATCGGCGCCGAAGGTTGCACAGGTCATAAAGTTACTTGTTATGTTGGTGTGCTCCACTAGTCGTGTATGGCAGATATTTTACTTTACAACTGCTAAAGCATTGCTTTTTAATTTATCCGACTTGACTTGATGGAAATTTTTGATCCTTTCAAGAATACTGTTTGAAAGCGTATTTACTCGCGATCGACCAGGTATTTATTCGCAATCGACTTGTTGGTCACCCCTGGACTCTACACCATCCTAAGTTTTAAGCAGATCTACGTAACTCAATTATTCTCTCAAATTTTTTACGACGTTGGATCGGTATGGATCAACGAGTTAATATAAAAGCATTGAAAGGTGAAAGATACACAGATAGTAGATTTGTTAGCACAGTAAGTTTAATACTTTTGTATTCAGTAACACGAGTTCACGGGTACAGAGGTAATGAAATAAGATTTAAATAACTATCGACATCAATACAACAAAATTAACTTCAAGTATAACAGGCATTTTGAAAAATTTATGTATGCGCCATTTCCGGATATGCAACAGTCATTATATAGTTAGTCGATTTAACCTACTTTATGTCGCTGTATACGTGATAATCACAATGTATCATCTTCCGGAGTAGGAGTTTGGTACAAATTCTACTCCCAGTCACATAACGTATTATATAGAAGATCACACTTATTAAACAATATTGTGCGAAAGAGCATGGAAGTGAGCAAAGAGAGAAGTCACCAAAGCAGGATTCAAATAAGGATTTCCTATGAGTCTTGGACTATTAATTTTAAATGAGTAAATAGAATTAAGGGAGTGCCGAAATTAGACCAGGTCAGGACTCTCCGTCCCCGAATTCAAATCCCCGTCACACAACGTATTATAGAGAAAATCACACTTAATAAACAATTTTGTGGGAAAGAGCGGGGAAGAGAGCAAAGAGAGAAGTCACCAAAGCAGTATTTAAAAAAGGATTTCCTAAGAGTCTTGGGCTATTAATTTTAAATGAGTAAATAGAATTATCGGTGTGCCGAAATTAGACCAGGTCGGGGCCAGGAATCAGGTCAAACTCTAGTGCGGTTTTAATTGTTCGTGTACACAAAAAAAGGTTGAAATTTGTTATATATAGACACTAAAGATACTTCGAACTAGTAGCATACTACTATAGGTGGTGCTTCTTATACTTTGATGAGCTACTTTTAGTATACACAACTGAAAATTCTGCTGGTTAAAAAAATGTAGAGCCAGTTTGAGTAATCATTTCTGAAAAATATATATGTCGCAATAGGCATGTCTATGATAATTTGCATGCAAAATGTTCAGAAATTATTATTATCCGCGCTCATAAGAGATTAAAAAGAAGGATTTGATTGAACTAACTAAATTTGCTCAGAAACGTGCTGATGATGTCAATCAGAGCAAAATGATTGATATCATAGCTGCCGGAAATACATTGCAGGGGCATGCGTAATAATAACGAAGTAAAATAAATATAAAAGACCTTCTTACAGTGAGGACGTAGCTAACTTCCAGGCGGTGTAAAACGGCAATTAATTATTATTTTCAGATTATTGTACGTTATTTTGAATATTTTATGCTTCGAAAATAGCAATGAGCAAGGCAAGATACGACATTACTGTAAAGGTCAGTATGGAATGTGTATATAGCGCACCCACTTGCAATATAACGTTAACTTTATTTATACAATAAGTGTTCTGTGGTAGCGCATTCGAAACATTGTATATTTCACTTCCTAAACAGTCCGCAGCTGTGCGAATATATAAAAGTTTTCTATTTACATTTTTGAACAAAATTATGTTTTGGATCATTGCAGACTGCAGAGGCATACCTGGAAGGAAATACTGATGCCAATGTGTTCATAAAGATTGTGGGGGAAAGCAATGAGTATACAGCGTGGGAGTTACTCGATAATTTTTGGCGAAATGACTTCGAACAAGGAAGGATAGATGAATTTTCTCTGCAAATGAAAGATGTTGGTCGCCCACTTGTCATCCATATTGGTAACAAAATTAAAAATACGATAGAATTGTAGGGCACCTAGAAAACCTTGTTTCAAAGTAACAAAATAGCTACCCTAATGTTTGTTGCCAGAACTCGAAGATAGCGAAGAGAAACAACTTGCTTGGGCGTGTGATTACATTACTGTTAAGTACAAAGAGGATATTGACGAATTTCCGGTATACGAGTGGATTGAGAAAGAAACTTCAATTGTGAGAGGAGATGGTAATAAAGTCAGCCTACCTTATATAATTACAAAATACTCATACAAAATTTGAATTTTGAAAAGATTAAACGTATCTACTAAAGGACGGGGATATATATATATATATATATACCTATTATGATTTATGTCTACATGAGACATCCATATTACCCTATGGAGAATTTCCCATACGTCACTAGTATATTGATTAGGCAGTCGGGAAAAACCCATTGGATGTGGAGGCGAGCTAAATGTTCGAATTTGGAGATTTCAAACAAATTAATACAACGTTGAATTGTCACGTAACGAACAATTCTTAAACAAGGCGACCAATAACATCCAATAAAATCCATTTGTAAAACTTTGCTCATCTTGTAAATGTACGACAATAAAAACATTCCTGGTTACTCTATGTAACCGCAGTTTTTATACCCTTCGACGTATTCATAACCTGTCTTTCCTAATTAGCTGTTCTGCCACAAGACGTTTCTAACGCTTACGTTCGAAAAGTGCGAGAAGATGGGATTAAAAAAAACAGGCAGAAATACGAATGGGTCGAAAAAGCAAAGCCGGGTGACAAAACCTGGATGCTTCCTCGCTTCGTGAACGCTGCAAACTACGATGGCCTGCCACGGATATTTAAGAAGGAAAACGCTCGCAAAGCATTCATTGAGGAGAACAGGAAAACCTCCAAGAGAAATACCCAGATTGAATTGCTGCAAGGTTATTTATTCACTTTTCACTTACTTTGTTGAACTGTATTGCCTGGTAAATCATGTAGAACAGAAATAACAAAACAAAATTCCTGATGGAATAAACAGTTAATGACTCCAGTGGCAAGGTATACCTTCCTCTTTAGTAAAACTGTGATTTGATCACTCTCTGTAATACTGTACCATCAAGCGAATACTTCTCGATTGAGTATTTGAATAATCGTGTATCATATTGCCATTTTCCACTGTTTTAACTCGAAGATAAACGTTGCATTCCTATTTCAACCCCAATTTTCATAACTTTTCATAGATAAAATTATGAAAATCGATGAACTTGATGACTTCAGAAATCTCTTCACTTATTGGGAAATGCCGGACAGTCTTCCACCATACATCGAGAAGTAGCAATCTTTCTATCCATTCGCTTTCAGTCTGACTTGCTGGTTGTCACAATAAAACAATGCATCAATAAAATCTATTTTGTAGGTGGCAAGAGGATGAAGAAATGGGAAGGCAAATCCTGAATGGAGTCAACCCAGGCTTAGTGTCCAGATGTGAACAACTGCCTGCTAAATGCAACATTACTAACAAGCATGTAGTACAGCTCTTAAAACCAGGCTCAAGTCTTGAAGAAGAAATAGCGGTAACTTTGCTTACTTCTCCTTCTCTTTGATGTTTACATTCTTCTATCGTAAATACAAATTTGCCACCGTATGTATATATGCAGTTATATAATCAGAATGCATTTTCAGGCTGGCCGAATATACATTATGGACAACGCCCCGATCACGGCTGGCGCTGCGAGGAACACACAAGCCAGAACCAAGTTGCCTTTGTTTTGTCCTGATACAACGGCGCTGTTTTATTCACCAGAAAATGGAAAGTTTCGTCCTCTCGCAATTCAACTGGAACCTGAAAACCCGGATTCAATCTTTACTGCAAGCGATAGTCGATACGACTGGATGTTGGCTAAAATGTATTACAGATGTGGCGATAGCAATATTCACGAGGTAAATGCACAGTACACTAAATCGTTTCATTTTTTATTCGGGTATACTTAACTAATTTCTAACATCATATAACATTGAAAAAGTTTGCAATTTTTAGCGTGGGTATTTATCTTCAAATGCAACAATATTGGCGTTTCATGGCTATACAGTACCATTAACCTTTTTCAGCACAGTATATCAAAAGTTTAACTACAATTATGCTACATTTACAATTTAGATTTTGAATTCAACAACTATTATAAGCGATTGAAATTTATCGGATTTTATAGAGTTTTCATTATTAGTAAAACTAGTAAAGTGTTGGTGTTTTTTCCTGCTACCACTTACTAAAGATTACTTTTTGCAGTGGGTCTCCCATTTTCTCTACACTCATGGAGCAATGGAACCCATAACAACATCTCTCTTTCGTTGTCTGCCTCGATCGCATCCAATATACAAATTACTCCGTCCGCATCTAAGAGCAGTGGTTTCCATCAACCAACTCGCAAGGGATGATTTGATATTTCCCGGCTCATCAGCTAACTATGCTCTTTCAATCAGTAAGACTTGTACCCTGTCGTAAAACTACATTTATATTTAGAGTTAGTGCGTTAAATATTCATATTTCTACAGCTGGCTCTGCTTTGGCAACTAAGGCGTATGAAAAGTTTGATTTCAATGATCTCAATATTCCAGAGAAATTGAAGAAAAATGGTGCGTAATTATTCTTGGTAGTTCCAAGCTCAATTATATAAACTATAAAGGATATAATGTCAATAAAGTTATATTCTGATGATATGTAATATTACAGGCGTGTTAAACAAGTCATTGCTACCGAACTATCATTACCGCGACGACTGCTTGATGCTTTGGGATATTGTGGAGAAATACGTGGCAGACATAATTACATGCTTCTACTCTTGCAATCAAGTAACAAAATTTATAGAATGCAGAATACAGAATAACTTTTGAAAATATTAAATTCACAACCTGCACTACCTTAGGATGTTACGCACGATTTTGAACTACAAGGCTGGATCAAAGATATAGGTGAGGAAGGCTTCGGATGGATGGGTGATAATACTCGTGGTTGTCCGACTTCATTTGAAGAAGTGAAACAGTTGGTAAAATGTCATGCTACTGCTATAGTTCTATTGTTTTTAATATTAAACTAGAAAAAGGAAACAAGCTTTGTATTTCTCCTCAGATCACCTTTTGTACGATTGTCGTCTTCACCTCTTCGGTTCAACATGCAGCTACTAACTTTGCACAGTTTGATATTTACAAGTTCATCCCCAACTCTCCTACAGGGATGAGAAAGCCAATTCATAAGAAGGGCGAGGTATACAAATAGAGTACAGTACTGTGTACAGTAGTACAGTTTTATCGGTTGACTAATACCGATGAGATGTCTGATATCACAAACACATTTGTATTCTGTAGCTTGGGATATAAGATGATCATTATTCACGTTGTAAAGACTTTAAGTAACATAAAGAGACTTGCAGACTTCCCCTATTTGCAATACACTCAGCCCTGTCAGAGCACTTAATCACTACATACAATGAAAGCACACACACTCAGGTAAGCCCACAAGCACGAAAGTTTGTTTGTTTTGAAACAACCTAGCCATTCCATCTTTGCTAAATTTAGCACTAAGATCCAGATGCATCCCATATTAATGTATGAACAAAGAGAACCCGCGCCCTAGCTCCTCTCGGATTTGGAAGTCGTTTACATAACCACTATAGTACTAATATTCATATGACTAATGACTTCCTTCTCAGACGAAACTGTATTTATTCTCTGATGAATCACACGCAAATAGATAAGTTATTGAATTGCTATGAACAGCTAATAATCAAAACATATTCAAATGATCACAGGGTGATTTGCAACGAGTGTTAGACAGCCTTCCGGATGTTTTGATGGCAACACTTCAATTGGGAACTGCCTTTGTTCTTTCGTCTTATTTACCCAACGAGGTAACATAATATTAACTGATTTTAATACAGTACAATAATTAGTGTTTACTTAATGCAAAATTCGAGTTCGAATGTTATTCTTCGAAGGTGTTTCTTGGCGAGTTTCCTGACAAACATTTCACAGAACCAAGAGTTTTGCATATCCTTGAGCAATTCTCACACGACCTGAAGGAAGCAGAGAAGAAAATTATGGAACGGAATAAGAGCCTCGAATTCCCTTACGAATATCTGCTGCCGTCTCGTATACCTTCTAGTATAGCAATTTAAGACGATTCATTTACTTTCAGGATTTATAATACACAGACATTGTAGAATACAGTGCGTATATAATTGAGTAACATTGTGTGAAGTATTGGTTAATATCTTGCAGATTTAGCACAACAACTGTTCATGATAAAGTTTTTTCGAGGTAAATTTCCAGGGGTGCGGACTTGGTATCAGACATTAGGATCTGAATAATTAAATGACGCACACCCTCACAATGACTGCTAAATGAATCTTTCAAGAAGTATAAGCCCACAGTTCTTTACATGAGCTAGTAGGCTTTTGCTGGTCAGATTATAGTAATTTTCATTCAAATGGTTTCAGGTATTAATCAAAAAAACTCGATTAACCGGCTCGTTGATTTTCAAACAGTTATACATATTATGTAAATAAAATAGTAGAATAAAAATGAGGTGATTCTTGAATGATATTTATTGACATAGAAATGTTTTTAATGTAGAATGACAGTATTGGAGACCCTAAGTCATATCGTGAGAGCTGGAAATTCGAATCTTGATTATCCGAACCATATCCTAACATCTGTCGGTCCCAAAAAGTTCGCATAATCGAGTGTTTACTGTATATTAATCATACTAAATCCGACATGCAAAACATAATGATTCATAGGAAGAGTGTGCAGTTTTCAAAAATTATATTTTCTTGATGATATAATCGTATTACTAGAGTTCTGAATGTTTGATTGTTTCATTGTCTTATAAAATATTCAACTCGTCATCAGTAGCTATTGGCTTAAAGAAAAGAACTGCCTAGATACATCCGTATGGTATATACTATATAGCTTCGACACGCGGAAATATAATCATTTTTCGTCTAAGTCTAAGGAATCCACATCGGAGTGAATTCTTTATTGCTCTACCTAGAAATTCACTACCTGCAAGTAAACAATGACTAAAGCTACGTATAAAATAACGATCAAGGTATGTATAAAATCAATTGAAAATAATACTGATCAATATCTACTAATGTTCTGGTTATATATCAACGGTAATATTCACATAGACTGATGAAGCCAACGCCGATGCGAGTACAAACGCAAGTGTCTTCATCCAATTTTTGGGAGAAAGTGGCAATACAACAGAATGGACTCTTTTAGACAATTTCTTCTGGAATGATTTTGAGCAAGGGAGGACAGATAACTTCGAAATTACAGTACAGGATATCGGAAGACCCGTCGTTACCCGATTAAGTAAGCTTCTGTCTATGTGACACACTGCTACTGTATAAAATAGAATTGCGAACTTCACTTCACGTGAGCCTAGTATTATTGTGTATATGAGTAGGGAAGAAATAACATGTAAACAACATCCAAAGCGTTATTGAGGAAAAGAGGAATAAGATAAACATCAATTTGTGTAGCATTGATGCCTACAGACAATCTGTGATTTAAGTATATCATTCACATCTTATTTTTCTACCTGTTGAGTGTTGGTATCTCGTCGGTTGGGCAATAGAGGGGCCGAGGAAAATCGCTGTTAGATTGTGCTTAGAGCATCAACTTGTAATATGTTTTAAGTTTTTAGTATGTAGTAATCGAACTACCTGTTGTCTTTCAGGACTCGGAAACGGGAACGAGAACGAGAAAGACATTTGGTCATGTGAAAATATACTGGTACAATATAACGGCCATGTTGATGAATTTCCCGTCTACGATTGGGTCACAACTACGATGGACGTTCTGAGGGGTGAAGGTAAGATATATAAACTACAACAACAGTAGTCTGAATATTAGCAAATTTGCCACGGGTGATAATTTAAGCTTGTTTTAAGTTAAAAAAAATGAAACCAATGATGATATCCCGGAATTTACCGAATTACTGATTTGTAATTGCAATTTTCCTCCTTTTTAAATTAATGAAGAATAGATATATGAGTGGTTTAACGATATATTGTTCTAATTGCCTGATGGCAAGTGATTTCAAGATTTTTGAATGAAGTCTGTGCCTTTTCAGCTATTGTCGCAACATATTGATTGACCTGGCTTAACATTGCTTATTTCTTGTATGTTTTGTTTATAGTAGTGTAAGATGTCTGGTGCTTCCAATTAATTATTACTGTGCTACAACTATTTATCGTATAGCATTTATGGTTTCTTGGTAACTGGAACTTTTTTCTCTAATCTTAAATGACTTCTTTTCAGCCTTCATCGCACCAACCATAAGAGACGACATTCTGCGCAAAACGAGAAAGGATGAAGTGGCAAAGAGTAAAGTAAGATTTCAATGGATTGCAAAGGACGATACGCTGATCATACCGAGATACTTAAACGTAGCCAACTACGACGAGTTGCCTTCGCTGTTCAAGAGAGACGATATAAGGCGGACATACATGAATGATTATGCAAACGCAGTCAAAGTAAACACTGTCATCGAAACCATACAAAGTAATATCATTTACATACCGGTAGTTGGTTTTACAGTAAACAGAATGAATGATCACTGAATCATAGAATCTTTGGATATGCCAAACTTTCACTTCTCATTTAAAATGAAGTCGTTTCAAATATCAAGATTTTACTTTATTTCCTACTACAACAGGTAAACTTCATGGTATATCGGAGTTTGATGATTATAAAAACCTATTCAGTCATTGTGACATACCTGGTGGATTACCAGCTTTCATTGCGAGGTAAGAGAGCATGAATTTATAAATTCAGACGTATATAGAGAATGTCTAGAATAAACCCAAAAATACAATGATATTAAAATAAGCTTTATATCAGATGGAAAAGTGACGAGGAAATGGGACGTCAGATGCTGAACGGTGTTAATCCAGCCGTAATTGCTCGCTGCAATAATCTCCCGGAGCACTTTGTGGTAACAAACGAAGATGTCAGAGGTTTGCTTAACCCTGGAAAATCTCTAGAAGAAGAAATGGCTGTAAGCAAAAATAATTTTCGCTCATTGCCTGATACTAAAACATCGCTTGCCATGAAGTCACACGGATTATTCTTGACCATATAAAGTATCGAAACACAATGGACTTTGGTTGAGGCTAGTGAGCTACAGCTTCTGCATTATTTCAGGCTTACTCGTTGCTCGTAAACGTAAAATGAAATCCTTGTTAGACGGGAAATGAATGTGTTATGTTATTTAAGTCCAGAAGAAATCGTCTGTAGGTTACAATTATTATCCACTGCTTTGCACGTAATCCAACCCAATTACATCTTAGGTATTACTACGAAAATGTGAATATTATGCCACAGAATGCAGTTCTACAAGGGATTGTTGTGCTATATGCGTCATATACGTAATTTTGTACAGTATTGCCAACTTTTGAATTTATCATTAGTTTGTTGCATAATCACCGTAATTCTTGGCGGGTATAATTACTGTGATTACTTGTGATTAATAATGTTGGATGACAGATGGTTTAAGAGTAAACTAAAAACAAAGATATTGCAATTTGGAAGATTCGTAGTATGAAATGTTACAAGTTACCAAGTTTACTTTTTTTGATATGACTATCTGACATGTACATGCGAAAAAAAAGCGACTAAGTTACCATTCCGGAAATTGGAAGATTCGTAGTCGCATCCAATTTCCGGAATGGTAACTTAGTCGCTTTTTTTTCGCATGTACATGTCAGATAGTCATATCAAAAAAAGTAAACTTGGTAACTTGTAACATTTCATAATAACTTCGTGATTCTTCGTTAACAGAAAGGGAGAATCTATATTCTGGACCATTCCAAAACGACCGAAGGGGTGAAGAGAAATACCCAGTTATTCGGTGGCAACCCAATCTACTGTCCGGATGCCATGGCGCTTTTCTATTCACCGGGTGACGGAAACTTTCTTCCGATTGCTATTCAATTGGATCCCGGGAAGGCAGAAACCCTTTTCACACCCAATGATGAGGAATACGACTGGATGTTGGCAAAAATGTATTTCCGTTGCGCCGATGCCAATGTACACGAGGTACACTCCTATTGCTACGTAACCCAGTGATTATAAATAGTCTGATAATTACAAACATAAAAAAAAACGTTTTTACACTTGATTCTAGTTTTCGAGTCACTTTCTAAATACCCACGCAGTAATGGAACCAATTGCAATCTCGTTATTTCGCTGTCTGCCTCGCTCTCATCCTATCTACAAACTGCTTCGCCCGCATTTACGAACTGTTATCCCAATCAATCAACTAGCCAGGCAAAGTCTGTTACCTGACAAATCCCTTGGTAACTTCGCTCTGGGAATCCGTAAGCAAAATTGTTGTAATTCAAAAACACACATGTTACACCAGTGGAGTAGCGTGGGGCATTTCAAAAGGAAAATAAGTGAAGGAATAATAAAATATAGCGCATCACCGATATATCCCAACGTTGGAACATTCAACAAACAAATAAACGTTGTCATGTAACGTTTGACAGTATATTTTTCGCTAATTACGGCCATACTATACCGACTGTCCTGATGTCATCTTTATCGTTGAATTATATAATGCCTATTACTATAGCGCGTTTTATCGTTTGAAGATACCACCAGTTCATTGTTTCAGCAGTTAAAACATGAGCTGTTGCCAGTATGTGTTTGCCTTGCCCCGGGTGCTGGTAACCCACGCTACGCCACTGTGTTACACGAAAGTAAAGATTGCAAATTTAAAGAATTTTCACACAGAAAGTGGCGATCAAGTCAGAAAATCCTATGAAACATTTACCTTTGGTGATCTTGATATTCCGAAGAAGCTGGAAAAAAAAGGTGGAGAATTTCTTCAATAATGATCTTTGGTGTATTGTAGAAAATCTCATACTATCCCGCATTGGTTTAGGAGTGATGGATCCCGAATATTTGCCCAACTACTTCTATCGGGATGATGCATTACGCCTTTGGGGAATTGTGGAAACCTATATCTCCGATATTATAAAACATTGTTATGGATCGGAAAAGGTTAGTTACCTCCTTATGATATGCATGTATATTTATCATAGTTATGTAGTAACCTTTGACCTGCTATGAAGGACGTTATCGAAGATTTCGAACTCCAGGATTTCATTAAAGAAACTGCATTTGAAGGCTTCGGATGGGCTGATAACAATCCACGAGGTTGTCCGACATCGTTTGGGTCGCGTGATGAACTCGTAAGATTCTCGTAATATGAAAAATTGCTTAATAGCTCCTGAGGAAACGTTTAACTGTTATCATGAGTATATAGAAATTCGTTGGTACCTGACTATATCATTATCAGTTGACAATGGTTTTCCGTTATTTCATATAATGAGTGCAAAAGTAAATTTGTTTGTCTTGAAACATCATCAACATTTTTTATTGGATCTTCACCACAATCAATTAATATTTTAGATTTCATTTTGCACGATTGTGGCTTTCACGTCTTCAGTTCAGCATGCCGCCACTAACTTCGCACAGTTCGATATATACAAGTTCATTCCAAACTGTCCGGTTGGTATGAGATTGCCGTCTCACAAGAAGGGAGAGGTAAATATCACAACCAATAATCAAACGTTTTATAATTTCTTTTTACAGCTCTCAAATCAGTAAAGCTTATTAATGTATATTCAAACGTTTGAAGTATAGTGCCTATATCAAACACACATGAATTATGAATTTGTCAATTATATTGCAAGTTTCACCGGCTCATTTCACTCCCTATTTATCTATATCTCCCACACAATACATTGACTTCAACCTTAACATCATCGTCACAAGCGGGCGCTAAAGATTTAAGATTTAACCACTATGTAGAAACTAACCAGCGATTTAAAATGTTTGTAGTTAGCTGGAAATAACAGCAAAATAAGAAAACTGTGCCACCTAATCAATCAAGATATAGAATACCAGATATTTGGTAGTACACTACAGAACAGCTTTTTTAAAAATTACCTCAAATCGACAATCAATATTACATGCCCCTATGTATTATAATGGTATTTGTCTTGAAATGATTCAGGGAACTCTACAGCGCGTATTGGACTCCCTTCCCGATGTTACGATGTCAGTAGTGCAGATTGGATTGAGTTGGACTTTGTCGGCTTTCATGCCAAACGAAGTAAGTAAAATAGCAACACCAATAACAAAAAAATATTTTCACTATCAATTAATATTAGCTAATATGAATGTGAATTAAGCTGGATAATTCAATGAAATGAGATTAAAATCGATTACTCTATCCTCTCAGGTGTACGTTGGCGACTTTCCTCAGCGTCTATTTACAGAACCAGCAGTGATCACGATCTTGGATAATTTTAAGAAAAACCTTGAGAAGGCACAAAATGAAATGATGAAACGCAATGAAATACTGCAGTTTCCTTATGAGTATCTGTATCCAGATAAAATACCCAGTAGCATTGCTATTTGAACCGTGTGTGTCACCACTATTGTGTGTCATCTGTTTTTATAAAAATTGCATGTGCTGTGAATTGAACGATTATATCCGGATTGATATGTATTTACTGAATATTATTTCTATACTATAAATATAAAGTATATGCAAAGGAAATTATGATGAAGACTGATGAAGATAATGACGAACACAAGTACTATCTATCTTCATCTGGTGTAAGCATTTTAGAAAAATGAATAAGAATACAGGATCTGGTTCCCTCTTTCGAATGCACAGGTTACACTACTTCCAGTTAAATAATGAACAGTTTGTAACACTCTTGAAGAGTTTTTTTGTTTGAAGACTGAGGAATTGTGGGATCCAGCTTCCTCAATCTTACAATTCCCGAACAGCGAATTATTATGCCCTCGCGTGGACTAATTAAAATACCGGTGCTCTAAAACAGATACTGTGCTTAGATAAATACAAATCTGCTAATTAAACTTATTCTATAGACTTGTTTAAATATATATATCCATGGGTATTTAGGTACTAGGCATTAGGAAAGTCCATACAATAGGGTACTGTATTATATAGACTTTAGGCATTGTTAAACCAGTATTCTATAGACTTTATTTTAAATTAAAAAAGTTCATGGCAATATATACGTTCTATGCATATTGGGTATTTTCGAAACTCATATAATATTGATGTCAAAACAATCCATCAAAATCGAACCAATAAACTGTACGAACTGCAGTTGTTTAGCTGTAAAGGGCGCTACAACCTTTGACCCTTTCAAGTAGACCTGAGGTTCTATTAATAGTTCGTTCTTTCGTTCATACAATCGAATGATTATCGCTTGTTAGCTTGTTTTGTATGTGCGTATTGTTCAGTGTTTCTAAAGTATTTTTTTCTCTCAAGCATGTGGTGCTCTATATTTGCTTAATAGACGAAAATAGTGCACTAGTTTGCGTTTTCGTCTGCGTCGTTCGGTTACTTGTTCATTTACAATAATACTATGGAAGTCATGGATTCGTACATGGAAGGTCCATTGAGTAAATGGACGAATGTAATGAAGGGATGGCAATATCGTTGGTTTGTTCTCGACGACAATGCCGGCCTGCTTTCGTATTACACATCTCGTGATAAAATGATGCGTGGATCGCGTAGAGGTTGTGTTCGTCTCTGTTCTGCCATCATAGGAATCGATGACGAAGATAATTCGACTTTTACAATAACTGTCGATCAGAAAATTTTTCACTTTCAAGCGCGAGACAGTGAAGAGCGAGAGCAATGGGTATCAGCACTGGAAGATACCATAGCGAGGCATAGCAAACGACAATTTGACTACCATGCTTCGTATGCCACTCTGGAGGAATTTGACAATAAAATTATAGAAGCTGAAGCTTACATCAATATCTTGACCAGAAATGCAAAGGCTTTCGAGAGAAGAATAAACAAATCAGTGGATTCAATGGAACGACAGAAATATGAAGGAATGCAAGTCACTGCTATGGAACTCGTTGAGTCGGTCAAACAAGCCGTGTCATTACTGCAGGTAGCCAGAAGCACGATCGGTCCGCAGCCAGACGAGGTAGAATCGCATGAAGGTATTGCCATAAGTAAGAATGGAAGTAAGTTGGAACGTTTACATGTGTCAGCTGGAATAAACGGGAATGATGCTAACCATTTACATGTAAATGATGTCGACGTAGATACTTGCGTTAATGGAATTGATTTACTCGTAGTTGAAAATAATGAATCTGCTCCGAAACAAGACTCGCCAATTGATAATGAACCGTTAGTAGTGAATAGTATTGCCTCAAATAGTTATAATACAAATGAACCAGATGGTTTCAGGAGCTCTCCTGTTGACCCGCTCAAGCCATCTTCCAGCCCGATATCTCAAGGAGCAGGATGCTCTCCGACACACGTCCCTTCAACTTCTTATTCGAGCAGTGATGAGGAAGACGATGAATTCTATGACGCTGACGAAGATGTTGAAACAACAGCTGTTGTAAATAACCTTGTAGGGGAACTTCCTCATGCAATAAGCAAACCTGTAATAACTGTTAATGAAGATGCACCTCATTCTAGCACAGTGCAGGTGCAGGATAAGTTAGAAGATCTTTACATGAAGGAAGAGGAGCACAATGATAAAGATGGGGATTCTGTAGAGGAACATAAAAGCGTGATAATGCATTTGTTATCACAAGTCAAACTTGGAATGGACCTCACGAAAGTGGTTTTGCCTACCTTCATACTCGAGCGCCGCTCACTTCTGGAAATGTATGCTGATTTCTTCGCTCATCCCGATTTTTTTGTGACAATCGCAGATGGTGCTACGGCAGAAAGTCGAATGATTAACTGTTTACGGTGGTACCTGAGTTCATTTCATGCCGGGCGCAAAGGTTCCGTTGCGAAAAAGCCGTACAATCCGATTATCGGTGAAATGTTTCAGTGCTTTTACAACCTGCCTGATGTTCCACCCGACGAATATAATGTCTGTGATGGACCAGTACCTTGGGCCCATAGGAACAACGTTACTTTTCTTGCTGAACAAGTTTCTCATCATCCCCCGATTTCAGCGTTTTATGCTGAACATGTAAATAAGAGAATCCAGTTCAACGCTCACATATGGACGAAATCGAAATTTCTCGGACTCTCGATCGGGGTACACAACCTGGGTCAAGGATGTGTGCGACTTATAGATAGCGGGGAGGAATATATCATGAATTTCCCTAACGGTTATGGGCGTTCGATTCTGACCGTTCCATGGATTGAACTCGGTGGCGAATGCAATATCACATGTGAACAGACGGGTTATTCCGCCAATGTTACTTTCCACACTAAGCCTTTTTACGGAGGAAAAGTTCACAGAGTAACTGCTGAAGTTATGGCCCCAAATGAGAAAAAGCCGGTCATGACAATAGAGGGTGAATGGAACGGCTGTATGAATGTCAAATCCAAAGTCGATAAGAAAAGCTGCTTTATAGATACCAAAAAAGTAAAAACCTCTCACAAAGTCGTGAAGAAAATCGAACACCAGGGAGACATGGAATCGCGCAACTTGTGGAAGGACGTTACTTACAATCTCAAACACAATAATATTGACGAAGCTACGAATTCCAAGAAAAAACTCGAAGAAAAACAAAGACGGGATGCCAAGTATCGACTCGAAAATAGCATTAAGTACAAAACTATTCAATTTCAAGAAGACGACAGTGGGAATTGGATATATAAATCTTCCCTCAATAACAGAATTTGAAGGTGTTCATTGCTGTGTACTGATTTTACTCGAATGTGTCTATACAGCTAGAACTAAAACCTATTTGTATTCATTTGCATGACAGAACAGTTGCTTGCATGCAACATTTTGAAGCAACCCAGATCAATATCCAGTGGCATTGTAGTGAAGACAAAACTCTCTTGAAGCAGTTAATGAATTCTCTGTCAACAAGGGTTGCTTGTGCAATTGAACTCCTCCATATTTAAAATTGTCCCCGGGCTCATTCTCAGTAAAATGAACTAAATTGGTTTTACTTATGAGATGACTCCACAAAGAACTCACTGTGAACGATGAAATCGAACTTTCTTTGAAAAGTAGAACCTCATCGTTTATCCTGTTATTTTAAGAATTGTCTCATGTATAAGATTGGTTCCAGTACAATACCGATGTGTTACAACAATAGTTTTATTTTATACAGTTATATCAAACCGGACCAGGGATGTACCACTTGAAGTTTCGAGTCTCAAATTATTATTAAATACGACGGTAAATAGAATTTCGTTGATGTCAGGATGCATTACAATGTACATGCACATTTTTCTATCACAATGATTTGTCGTCAGTAATATGAAACTAGCATTCACCATATTCAGATTTATTTCGTACAGTCCCTGTTAGATGAACAGCTTGTGAATTAGACTTGTTGTATAGTTGTTACACTTCGATAATTCTTTTAAGTAGTACCTTTTACTAGTCTCGTGTATTATGTATTAAATCGTATATACTGTATGTGAATTGTGAAACTCAATTGTTGAAATGTCAACTTGAGAATAGCATTTCAAAATTCTCAAATTAATCTAGAATGCTTTCTTTGTTCTACATCCCTAGAGGTGTTGCTATATATATGCTCTGGGAATTGATCCTGGCATTTCAATTCCATGACATATTTTCTATAAAATTTGAACAAAGAGTTAATCAATACCAATTTTGAAACCCAGGTAGGGTAACGTTATTATAAAAAATACAATGCCAGCAGGTGGTGAAATCGATAGCAGACTGATACAGAAGTTAATAGCAAAGCAAATAATTTCATTGCATCTCGTATCATTACTTTTATTTCTTTGACAAAAATTCGATATTTGTTTTTAGGATCTAGATTCTTCTTCTTTTCAAAATCTTTTTTCAATACTGGTTCTAAAAATGGTAATTTACTGTCAAGAGATATTTCATACAGTTTAATGTTGCAATTGTATTGTTTTCAGGTTGGCATATCGTAACAAAATATATATCATATACAGATTGTACTGATATAGTGATATTGATGTAGTGATTATAGTAATTGTAATTATAGATTTTTCTTTCATGTTTTGGTAGTTGGTATATTAGTTATCAGATATTTTTATCAGAAGATAGGTACTTAAATGCCTTGAAACTGGTTTCCCCATGTGGATACTTATACATGGTATGAGATAGGAATAGGTGTTGGACATGCAGAGACCCGATTTATGTGATAGTGCTGCAATTGTGGATAATCACAGCTTATCTAGAAATAAAATATGTTTACCATAGTTATCCAGTACTGGGTAAAAATGTCAATCTTCCTGGAAATTCACCACTAATAAAACTGTCACTGAGTCATATGACTGCATCATATCCATTTGTATCTTCTGCATTTATCATATTATCACATTACATAGAGTTTGATTGGTGCAGCCTAAGAATTGTACTGTGTCCCATTAAAAAGACTTCGTTAATTGTTCAGCTACCTCGAGAGACAATTTTTTTACATCTTATTGGCATTCAGATCAGTATATACATTGTTCGGGATGTATATTCAAAAATATCAATAGAAAATGAAAATAAATAAAATACTCTCAACAGGAAAGTCGGAGTTCCGAGACAGGATACATTGAAAATGATGTAATGTTTACCATAGTGATTTTAAAGTACGAAGAACTCTGATGTTATGTATCCTCTTAAGCTGTGAATAGATTTTTCTCCGGGTGTGCAGATAAAACCTCAATGGATAAGGGTCAGGGTTTTGTTCACATTTTTTACAAGGGGTTGTGTTTTTGTCTACTTGGATTTTTCCACTGGGGTTTTGTTATGTAATCAGTTTCCTGATATTTAATATCGTTGATAACTATTCGACTATGGAAATATAAACATCGTGTTAAATTTTGCGTGCTCCGAGTATACCGAAAGTTATTTTCCGAAGCCACGGAGGTAGTAAACAGCTGATTTTAGTTGTATTTGCCTATATTTGGCTTGTAGCGTGTTGAGAGAGCCGTACATAACGCAATTTTACTGCTTTGGAACAAGGAGCGCAACATAGAAACGACCTTACACTACTTGGTGGCCAAATGTATGATTACCTTTCGCTCGTATTCAACTGTAGGATATTATAACGAATTCAGATGGTTTGACCAAACTCTTTTCCAACAAAATAACGGTTAATCTTAGGGAAATGAGTAAATCAGTTAAAGACCGTATTTGGATTTTGGCGCAGACAATGCATATCCGCCCGATGGATGCCCTCTAGATTTTACTTGGGAATTCCCCGGAATTAAGCGCAAAGTCCCTAAACAGGTTCTACCTTGTACAATTTTGCTGTAAGGATATTGTATATGGGGGCCTGGGGGTGTACTAGTAGCCGTAACATACCGTTATATAGATTTCTGCATTATTCGTAGTAAAGAGTTCTTGATGGAATCGGACTGTTGCTTAGTTTGCGGGAAACGGCTGCTGGATTCTGAAATGAAGCGCCATATTCAGGTCGATCATTGCTCACCGAATAAAAAAACACGGAAACCAGATCAGATGACTTTGTTGTTGCACTGCCCGTTTTGTCCATTTCAAAGTGAATGCTCTACAGAAATACAAAATCACGTGGACAGATCTCACGGTAACGAACTTCTTACTCCAGTTAAAGGCAAAGAATTACCACTGCATACAGGTAAGTGTCGTGTAGGCAATAACAAGATTACTGACAGGCTACACTAAAATGTGGAAAAGCAGGATGACGGTGAAGCCAGTGATTTAAAGAAAAAAGGGGAAATATAAACTAATCTATCGGATATGGGTTAGGATTTATTTATAGAGTATCTTTGTTATTCACATTTAAAATACATATCATAACTTTGGAAGAGTCAAGATCAATATCATATACTGTATCAAATATTGGGTTCCAGAAATATCATCATACATCATACATTGCTATAATCCATTGTATGTACTATTCATGTTTTTTCATACTAGTCATTCATGTCCCTACTAGCAATAAGACAAAATAGGTTATTGCCATCAGCAAAACTGAGTGTTAACATAGTTCTAATTTTCTCACAGGGACCAGGGTTAAAATCTTGGGTAAAACTTCTGGTCTTCTTTGTGTCATTAGTGATTATATGTATACCACCTACAATGCATGTGAAAAAGTTATAAATAGACTTCAGATATACTATAACCTACTTTTCTAGAGAGCAGCATTATTTTATAGAATAGCAATGACATTTATGAACATGAATTTACTGCTCTATACACAGAGGGAAGAAAACAAGCGGAAAGAATATTAGATCTCACCTCTGAACCATCACTGCAAAACACTTCAGGCGATACTGATTCTGATGATTGTTCAACATCCAAAATCCTCAACTTACATTGTCCAGTTTGTAACGCAATTGACTTTTCTTCAGCCACTGAACTTAATGCTCATGTAAACAGGCATTTTGATATTTCAAATTCTGCATATGAAACTTCAGATCGAGAAGGAACGAGTGAGGAAAACTGTGATGAACTCCTTGCCATAAGTTCGTGCTTTTGTTAGATCAATTAATCTATTTTTAGCGGGTATTTTAAGAGCATGTGTGTAAATTTACAGGTTCATGTATTTCTCAGGGCTTCAAGAACAGGAAAGATATAACGAGACTAGTAAAAAATTAGCAGAAGAACTTTACTTCAAGAATTTGCAAGAAGAACATGGAATGAGTGAATCACACTGTGAAGTAAGCTACGAACAGCAAGCAGTCAAAAATATGGAAAAGAGTGTGGGAAGAAAAAAATGTCAAGTTTTGAATATTACAAGTACATATATATAAATTAATACTAGAATTAGTATATTTTATAAAAATACTGCTACCTGTGTATTCATAGTCACAAGCTGAGCATGTTGGAATATCTCGAAGAGGGTGTAGACGATGGAACAACTACAACTTCCAATTTAACTGAGTTCTTGAGACGTGAAATTTTGATGGAAAAGAATGGAAAGGAGAGAATAATTCTCACAAGTGATACAGATCATATAGGTATTGATTTTTTCCCTGTTTCTGTACCGCATATAGTCGTGGTACGAATTTATTTTGACAGTGCAAAGGTAAACTTTTTCCATGCATCTATTGAACCTATTTCTTGCCATACTAAACTGTACTTTTAACATTACGAGTCTCTTGAATTTAAAAAGAGTCGGTATTACTCGAGCATTGTAAGTTGTACATGAGTTTTGATCCTACTGTTACAATATTCTTCTAGTCTTCAAAAGGTTACATATATCTCAGTCTCTCTATTTAATATAGATGCTTTCTGTTCAGGTCGCGGTTATGGGGATGCAGGCTGGGGTTGTGGATACAGAAATCTACAGATGATGATCTCATGTTTGAACAGACATCCACAATATTCTCAAAATCTTCAGGCAATTTTTAATGGTTGGTATTTTAGGTAATATATTGTATTTAGGGATCAGGTGTTTTTATTGATCATATATTGACTTGATTGTATTACTTAACTGCTTTTGTAGGAAAAATTCCATCAATACCCAGACTACAGCAATTGATTGAAAAAGCTTGGAGTGATCATTACGATCATAAAGGAAAAGAACAACTGGGTTCAAAATTGGTTTCAACAAGAAAATGGATTGGTGCAACCGAGATTTTTTCCCTGCTGGCTAGTTTGAAATTACATTGTCGAATTGTGGATTTCACCAGGTCCGACACATCTATATATTTAAATTCAATTTGATTATATTGTCAGCTCATATCATGACAAGCACATTGAATAAACCTCATTCCCATGATGAATACTCCCTTCCCCCTTGGAATGTTTCACAAAACTTTATGGTAGAGTGAAATATTCATGGTGTTTTATTATTCGTTTATATTTTTATCCAGGTTTTCAGGACCGAAGAACACACATCCAAAGCTATTAACTTGGATAGCTGAATACTTCGAAAAAGACATCGCCTACAAAACTGATGAAAATGGTGAGAATCTATGACTGTCATATTATTACCTTTTTAATAATAATAAGGTATGATTATTGCACACACAATAGTTTTAGTATTCAAGTTCCCTTTTTACTTAAGTTATGACAACAACTAGACCTCCTCTCTACTTGCAACACCAAGGACATAGTCGAATTGTGGTTGGAGTTGTCCTTTCAAAAGAGTCGTATAGTTCAACAAAACTGATTATATTTGATCCAGGTCACGGAAAGTCACAGTTATGGTGCAAAGTAAGAACGAATACAATTTGTTGTCAGAATACCATTGTTAAATTGCAGTGATAAACAAATTCTCTTGTTAGGAACATGATTCATCCATCAAAAAGAAGGCTTTAAAAACACTTTCTCGACAAAAGTTGATCAAACCTCCTTCGTCACTCAAGCATCCTCAGTATCAAATAGTCTGTGTTGAGGGTTTAGCAAACAGCAGTCGAATTGAACAACAGAAAGATGTTGATAGGTTATGCGAAAAGATTTTTTGATTAGTTTTTTCCTTGAATCTGATGGTGGATTTTCTATGCTGATTATTGTGGATTAAATAACAATGCGTCAATTAGGATTTTTCCGTTGATTGATTTATACTAAATGAAATAAAACTTTGTCTCTATCTCATGAATCTCAATCAATCAATGTACTGTGGCCGCTGTAGTACCGGTCGCTTTTTGCCCACTGTGATCAAGCTGAATACGAATGCGTAGATAAAATACAGGTGCATTGCTGTGTGTATATTCAATGAAATGGCTGTGTTGGTATATTTCATTAATATCGTGACATGTGCCTAGTAATCGCCAGTTGTACTGCATCATTTAACGTACAGATGTTAGGAAGACGTTACATCGCATTTAATACGTCATTTAAATCAATATTTGTACTCTAGTGACAAAAGTGTACATAGTATTTGTAGCAAATGTTATCGTTAAAAACAAACTTTGAAGTTGTTGGTACCGGCGAACCAATTCACTCAGCATGGCAAAAGTAAAACAGTTCAATTAGGTTTCTAACCAGGAAAAATCTACCTCAATTTCACCTGCGGTAAAATTTCGTGTCTAAAAGGATTCAGAAATGGGCAGTTGAAAAAAATAGGAAAGCTTTCGTTTCCCCGAGTCGATTTAATATGGTGTCAGTGGCAATGAACAAACAAGGAATGATGATGGGGCCAATGAAAGGCCACCTGGCACCAAACAGTAGCCGTAAGTATAGCTATGAATGTAGATGCAAGTAATGTACAGTACACATTCAGGTAAATTTCGTGCTAGTACTTAACCTATTTGACCAAGTAACCAATACCACTGATAACCCCTTAAACCCAAGCACGTAAAAAATTGGTTGAGATCCGAAGTAACTGGACTATGGTTGCCTTATCTGAACAGTAGAAATACAAGACACCTCCACTTACATGACAGTACCATGGCTGAACTATGACCTTAATTCAATCCTCAAAGTTTAAAATGTGTTAGATCCATCATAATGGGATCTGAGCCAAGACAGGCATCCGACTTCCTATTATTTATTGCCATCTTTCATATAAACTTCAATATGAGATATATTACCCTATAGAATTAAAGTGCCGAAACTGACAGTAATTTCACTTATTTTTCAGCATTCAAACCAACAATTAATAAGTTGTCTTCGCAGTACTTGATTCAAGATCATATGTCAAGTCATTATCACAAGATTGCAACAGTTAAATGTAAGTTTTAAGCTGTCTAGTATAGAATTGTACTCTTATCCAGTTGTATAAATGATACTATTATTTGCCACACAGCTGCCATAGACAGAACCCCTCCGAAATCTATGCAGACGAGTGTGAAAAAGCGAGATCAAATGAAACGAGAAGCAATGGCTAAACAAATGAAATTTTTAGATTTTGAGAAAGGGATGAAACATGGAACATCTCCTAGACATGTGATTTATATATTATCATTTCTATCATATCATTATTTAGGAAGAGATCTATTTAATCTGCTGTATTGGTCAGGGGTGTGGAATCCGAGCAATTTTCACTTTATTCTGGCTAAATGTAAATTTTTATAATAGAATTGAGGTACAACTATCCATACAACTCTCACTGTATCTATATCCTTTCAATCCAAACTCCTTTCAATACAAACTATAACATGATATCGTCCTATATAGTACCAAGATTAACGTTAACTGTGATGTATTGCCTTATATGTTGTCTGCTTTTGATTATTATCAGACTCCCTGGCTCTGTTGTTGGTAATGCCTGATATGAGTTTTGATGAAGTTAAAATAGGTTTATGTTTTTTTTTATCTTCAGACACCAGATGGCTTCAGTACTCAGCGATCATTCTCTGTTACTGTGACAAAGAATGGATATGATGAAATAAGACCCCGCTCCTCATCTTCTTCGCTCTATTCAGCTCCAGGCTCAGCACGTTCCAGATCTTCATCCCTACCTCATTCAGCAAATTTTGATAATAATTCTCCCAAAGGAAAACCTTCTTCTATCAACGTGCTCGATAAAACGTATGGAGGAGATTACCTTGATCGGCATAAGGGTAAATTCAAAAACACAGATGAAGCATTTACTCCTCGGACAAAGAAAAGACAAGGTAAATCATACTTGTCACAATCAAAGCACTATGCTTCGCCGCTATCATTAGGCAAAGGTACGAAGAAGAAGGAAAAAAGTTCTTCAAGGCCAGAGGTGAATGTGAGAAGTGCATCCTCAATCTCGAGTGGATCTTTTATCATCGCTGATGTGCAAGATTCTTCAGGCAATAGGTATGTTAATTAATGAAAATATTTCGGCATTCTTTACTGCATCAATTGACCGACCCTAAATTGTTAAACAAATAGTCATGTATTGAACAAGCAAATGTGCAAAAAGTAGTGAATGTAATATTAATTTGCAGCATGGCATAATCTCCTTAAATCATGAAGCTGCTATTCACAATAGTGCTATTACTAATTAGATTGAGAGCCTAAATTCCAGTTTAATCCTCTTAAAAATATTGATTGAAACTGAGCTCTCTCTAGTTTGAGGTTTCATTATGATGTCACACACAGAAAGCAATCTATGAGCTTGGCAACCATTTTAGAAAGATTTATTCATAAAAATAAGTGCAGTCTTGTATATTGGTAGTTTTTTGAGAAGTGGTCAGTTTGAAATGGCTTGCATAGATAAAGGTAGTCGTTGCACCAAGGTTAGTAGGTGTATTGTTAAAGCAAGCCAGTGTCTTATTAAAAACCGAGAATGTCAGGAACTGCTCGCTAAAAGCCAGTATAGATATATGATGAAAATGCTATCAAAGAAAGCGCGATTCGTTACCTTCCTGCAGTTGGCAGACATGCACCAAGCGGATGGCAACATACCACCTGGTCTAAGAATCAAAATTCACCCACCTGGTTTTTCTCAGCCTACTGATGATCTGTCTGATTGGAACCGTGCCATTTCCTATTGTTCACACAGTTTGCTCGACCTGTTGAGACAAAAATATGTCAAGGAGATAAAAGAGTGCGAGCGATGTGTTAAGGATTCGGTGAAACAGTTGACCAGCATTATATGCAGCCTTCGAGATATAAGTCGGAGGGATGCGGAGGAGGATGTTGCAGAGCTGCTTCGGCGGATTAGTTACGAGTGCACGACAGAGCTTATGAGGAGGTTTGACAAAATATCTCTGGAATATCGGAGGGATGTGAACAGTGAGGTGATTAAGGCTGCAAAATTTAATACAGATGTCAAATCACATATGAGAGAAAAGAGCAGAGAAAATTTGAATCATAATTCAGAATCAAAAGATCTGCGAAATGACGTCTGTTTACAGGAAAATTTGTTTCGAGGATGTTGTAAATATTGTCACTGCCCAATACCACAGATAGACAGGTAAATATTTATGAGTGACTATGGGAGCTTCCATGCAGGGAGTGTACAACTTCGAGTTTGTCATACACAGACTGACATATTCTTACACGGGACCACTTAAGATACTTGAAATAGTTAACCAAAGTTGTTCAAAACATCAAACTGTGGTACTGAATACACATTCATCCAGCTTTCCAGACATTCTATTGAGGTCAATTTTATACTAGTAAAAATTATTTGTATTCCATCAAATGTATTCTATGCATAATGAATATGAACTTTTTGGCTTAGGGTGGAAGAGAGAAGTTGGGCAGATGATCAAGCTGAGATTGTTCAACACTTGAGTCTTGATGAGTCGCGGCGTACTTTTGACAACACATCAACCCAAAGATGGTAAGTGCTTCACTTGATACAGTGATTTTGAATGCGAACAGTTACCAACTAGTGTCAACATTGGAACATGTTTGTTCATGCTAAAAATCTTCCCATATATCCTCCATGTATTTATATTTCCAAAAGCTTGTCTGTGTATCCTTTGTCCATACTAGCTGTATGACTTTGAGATACCAAACTCAGCAAAACAACTATTCATTATGAAGGCATTGCTATTTAAACAGGAATCAAGGTTTTCAGAGTTTGAATACACACAAAGAAAGTACACGCAATCCATTTTTTGGTCTATCAAGTCTTGGAAAAACATTCTCAAGGTCATTTTCTCCTTTATGATTGATATTTGTGATCTGCTGTTGGCATTTGTTTTACTTACCATAGTCTGCCCATTATGATTTTAGTCAGAAGATAGACACTTCGGGTTATGAGACCAAATATAGAATACAGGCGGAGGAGGAAGAAATGAAGTACTTGGAATTCATCAATATTGTAACAAATGATATTCTCACAAGGGGAGTTTATTCAGACAGGTAAGATTTAAGCAGAATTCACTATAGGAAATTGATTGATGGAAAACTCATTTCCTTTTTTTGTTTCTTCATAAATGGAATCAAATGTATTCATTTTTTCAAAAAGCTACAAGTAGTTTGTATAAAACACAAAATGTTTTTGTAATATATATATATATATATTTGTAATTAAAATATTACTTCAGTTTCTACCTCTAGTGATTGTTATGGTCCAATTCTATGTCTATCTTCATGGTTAATATTCATTTTTATGCGACCTAATTTAGATTCTAACTTTGTTGTATGTTGGTGCTATTTTGCAGAGTTTTAACCCAAGTCATGGAAAGACATATGGAACGAAACATGGGCCGACTCGATACAGGTAGAATGCGTCACATGCTAATGAAATTGCAAGAGGATCTAGGAATATCATGTACATCGGTTCCTCTCAGCTATTCAACTTCACCAAAGTCAACTTGCAGGGAATCTGGAAGATCAAGTTCAGTTGAAACTGCTTCTGCTAATATCCACTGTATGAGTATTCTTCTTTACAGTGATGCCATCTTTCACGAAATTGGTTTCATAAAATATATCTCTTGTTAGGACTGCAGCTTCCGTAGTAAATAATTAATAACCTAACAATTCAACTGCCTGATGTGATGTTCAGCTACAAGAGAATTTGAGAAAAGTATTTGTTCCTGGCAAAAATATGCTTCTGCAAACTTACTTAGAGATATGTACTTTGTAGAACTTTTATGAAACTTTGTGGCAACACTGTCTTTGTAAAACCTGTATGTAATGATGCTGACTTTATTTGTGTTTTGTTGTAATTGCAGCTGAGTTGAGAAAAAAATCTAGTAGTGTTCGAGACTCGAGTGACGAGAGACCTGCAAGTCGCACATCATCCATATCCGAAGTTGGCAGCAGGAAAAAGAAATCTCCGAGAAAAAACGCTGCTTCCACGTCTGAGAAAAGTGTGTATACGAGCGGAAGTGAGAGTGATGGTGGAAGCATGGTTAGGAAAGGAATTCTGAAAAACACAGGACACTCTTCAGGTTCGGAGCAGGATGCTAAATCGATTGCTCTCTCGTCAGGTGATGAACACAGTGAAGTTGTTGAAGATGGGCCGAAAAGCAATACAAAGAAAAAGTCATCCCCTCGCCGATCTGAAGATGAATTAGAAGGATCAGAACACAATTCTAGAAGAGAGAGAGAATGCGAGCAAGAAAGCTCATACAAGGCAGCAAGGTCATCGCCTAAGTCTCTTCGATCTCCTACTCGTTCCATTTCCGAAGACAAAATCGCAAAATCTGCAGATAAATCACATCCAGAGGAGAATGAAACTGTTGTGGCAGAAGACAGTACATTTTATTCAGATCATAAAAATCAAGAGGGGGATAGCGAAATAAGTGACGATGATTTCTGATCGCCGCTGAAGATTGCTGATTTTAAATTCCATGCAGTGCAAAATCTCTGTATTCGAGTTTCCAATTTACTCCTTTTTCTCTTATTTTAAAGAGTTTATTTTGATTAATATATAGATTACATGATATTACATAGTACAGTATAATTTTGGATATTTTTATTAGGTGTAAATAGAACAACTGTGATTCATTACCAATCCGAATTGTGCTTGATTTTTGGTACTACAGTATATTTTTATTTAAAAATTATTTTCGATTCTACTTTAGATTTACTTGTCATCCTTTCATCAACCGCAATTGCTTCATGTGTTGAATTAACTCTTTTATTATATAGTACAGTGCAACATCATATCAGTTCTGAAACTTCAATATTATTCAACACACCAACTGTAATATTTTTTCAGCTGTTGTACATCTTATACCAAATATAATCTCCATAAAGGATTGTGAATTTGAACTTATATTTATACGTGGAAATATGCATGCTTGTTTTGCCATAAAAGTAGAGTAGAGGACTTCAGAGTATAGTCCAATAGTGTAAGAAAAACAATTATAAGAATATCAGTACACACTAGGCAAGTTTCTGTATAGTAGCAATCTTATGCCTAGACAAGCCTCTTTAATCGCCTTGACTCGTCAAAACATGTACCAACATGCCCATAAAAAGAATACCCACTTCCGAAAAACGCCGTCGCTATCACTAAGCTGTTATCTGCAGGCACTGTAAATATCACGGCGCCCGGAAATATTTAACTGAGTAACAACGCGAATTCGTGTAAGGTTAGACTTTGTGACTCGACAAGACCGATTAAGGAAGAATTTGCAATTATAATTAGAGAGAAATAATTTAACGATATTCATTAATTCTACGTTACATATCAACTAATAGTTGCTATGTAGCGATGCTAATTAATGCCACTCTGTCGCGGGATCAGTGGTTCTACGAAGACCGATTGATCTATATTTTAGCATACCACGTGGAAAAGTCGATGTCATTATATCACATGGTCGTTGTGAGCAGAATGCTGTCGGTGGTAGTTAGCGAAATACTGTAAATATAGTATATATAAATACTCGGCTAAGTTAGCAAAACTTAAACTGTAAAGCATGCTTAACTATCTCTAGCGCTTTTTAACCACAAAGCAAGTGCACGCTATTGGTTTATCTTTCGACGTTGAGTTGCTTTGAAAAATCAATTTCCTTCAGAGTTTTAAATTCATTCGATGTTGTCGTTACGATTGAGTAGCGTCGTGAACAGCTGACAGCAAAAAAAAGGAAAAAAGAAATTGAGATTTGAGAGCGGGAGATTTCACTTTTTCCCACTCCTCACTGCTCTCTTCTTAGAACAATTACGTCAATTTTATTCACAGCAAGGCCGCGTTCTGAGTCAGTAACAAGCGCAGAGTTGGCAGTGAAAATCGAGAAACAGGTTTCGTTACAAAATGCTTTGACACTTGAACAAGATCTGTAAAATATATTGGGAATAGAGCGTATCAATGATGTATGACACATGTCTGAAAATAAGGTAAGTTTTCTAGTGTAAGGTAGAACTAGAAATAGTGTGTCAGAGTAACAGTATTTTGATCAATAGTCTTCTACTGAGGGGATTTTGTCGTTTGGTTATAGCGGTGATTTAGGCCACTCGCAACATCGTAAAATTGATTTCTAGTTTTCTACAAATTAAATAGCTTTCTAGGTAACTAATCATCACTAAAATGATTCATGAAATGTTAAATGTAAAGCCAGGTAGAAAAGAGATGCTTAAGACATAGAGATATATACAGGTTTTGTACTACCAACCAACAACAACCTTTTTTTTTGTATTCTACTGATTTTCCTGCCTTTTATTGTAGCCATGGCATTTTCCTTCTTTGAGAATAGCTATGCTAGACCAAGTTTTATATTCAGCAACTAGTATTGAATATAATATTAGTAGGAGAGCAGATATTAGCAAGGAAATAAAGAAGGTAATATTATCTTATTGCATGGCTGGCAAGCAAGCATTTAGTGCTCTATATTTAACAAATACTGTTGCTTTTAGCATCAGATTTGTAGTATCACACTTTAAAATTAGTTTGACCTAATATATATAATTGCTAATGGTCTTCATGGAAAATAGCACAGTGCCGATGGAATTTGAGCCAGGCACGCAACCCTTTTCCATAAAGCCTGATGATGTGCAAGATAAAATTGTAAGCATGGATGGAGGAACTGAAATTGAATCAATGCCATCATGTTCAAAAACTGAAGAATTTAATACTGCTGCGAAAGAATATTACTCCAGAAAACACAGTGATGATTTAGTCTATGGAGAATTAATAGTATTGGGGTAAGTGAGAATAATTTTAGAAATAAAAGTTGCCTTTTCAGATACAGTGGATCTAACTACTAATATAGTGATTTTGTGTGATTGCCTTTTAAGGTTTGTTTATAATGGGGACTACAGAACTCAAATTTACTGCCTAAGTTTTCCCCTGCTGCTTGTAAACCATGATCATCAATCAAGTGAATACTGTATGACTTGCTGTACGCATTGATGTCTAATTTGGCCAATGCATTACTTGGATACTTATGTATCCTGTGTTAAAATTAAGGTGAAGTAAAGGATGTACGTATCTGGGACTTCCTTCCTATAAATAGAGCATTCAGAACATCAGTATCTGACAATAAGGGGCTTTTAGTTGTTTGCTAAATAAAGCTGTGTATGAAGTTTGGAAGACCTGTACGAACAGACAGCCTTAGCTCTAAGAGACTTTGTGTCAGTTGTATACATGCGAAATCAGAAGTGTAGCAATTTCCTAAGCGTGACTGCAAGCAATCAGTTAAAACAAATTCATGTCTCTGATATTAGAACAAATGGACGACTACCTGGTGGAGACAGAGGAAGACGGAAAAGCAACTTTACACTCAACAAGCGGGCTAAGCCAAATGGTGTGAAATCAACAAATCTACAGCAAATATTCGAAAAAGCAACTTTATCAGATGTGAGCATAAAAATTTCTCTGAATAACTTCTTCATATTTCTTTTAATCATTCAGGAATTAGCATTCAGTATCTGCCGATATTTGGTCCAATATTTATCATATTTTGTGCAACACGACTTTGTTTTTTACTTCAAAACGTTCATTCAGTCAATATATCAATATTAATGCATTATTTCTGTCCTTTGGACCCTCAACATGAATCACTTAAGTACAGTTCATGGATCCATTCATTTGGTTAATTCCCACTGCTCTATATTCTTGAAATACAATGATCACTTCTTTAGTGTCCCTTTCCCAAGAGATCTTTGGTATATATGAGCCTAGAACCGATGACTGAGATTATTTCTTTAGAATAATAACAGCACTTTGAAGTTTCCTGTTATGATTTTCTGTAGTATTCTTTATTTTGTGTGTTTAACAAGTACCACACATAATTTATCTCTATATATAATGTTCTTTGTTCCTCAACAAAGATCAAGTTCCTAGATTTTAAAATCTGTTCTCTTTCCAGGCATTCATAAGTAAGGAACATCATAGCGTGTCATTCACTTTACCTAGGAATGTCGTCGTTGTCGAATATGAGCCAAGCTCAACCACAGATATGTTTCAAGTAAGAAATTCATTCATAATTTGCTTGTCTTTAATCGTGATGCCGACGTTTCAAAATGAGTCATCTAGAAACCCTTTAAAGGTTGCAGAACATTCGAACTTGAGTTCCAATTTCCGAGGCTAATCCGTTAAGTAATATTAATAATTCATGCGTTCGCTTATGTAGTGAATACCCCATGAAGAATGAATCGAGATGCAGACTGCATAAATCACTGGGCAATGGGAAATGTAGAGAGGCATTGCATTGATATTGGTTTGCTGTTATGCTGTCTTTACTGCTTGAGAAATAATTCTCACATAAGATAATCCAATATTATTAAACATATTAAAGCCTCAGACAGTAAATACTTTGCTGTCTCTACACTTAACATTCTGAAATGGGTGATAACGTTTCTACTGTATTTCAATTACAATCATTAATTACATTTCTTCTGTATACTGGAGGATAGCTACCATAAGCTCTTTTGCACTAGAGGTGATGCTCTGCATATGTTGCAGTGTCATGTATAAGGAGTATTATGTCAACTGCAGTTCTTCGTGCCAACTTTTCCAACGAAATCATTTATTTATAGCAGACCATGAGAACGTTATTTCATAAAGGTTCACTGATATCCCGATAATTCTCTTATTTCATTGTCATATCATTTACTTGCCTATTCTTGCCTGTATCCGTTTTCTTGGTGCGAACAGCAGAGACAGATTTCGTACGTTGTTGCAACTAGCAGCCAATCGTTTGAGGCTAGGTCAACATTATTCATCGGATAAACATTTGGAAACTTTTCCTTGTGTATTGCAAACAATGAAAACGACGTCTGATACTGTGAAAAAGGCCTCGTTTGTAGCTTGGGTGCATATAAACCATCCGCTGGAATACCGTTAAAACGCCTACATAATCTTTTTGTTTTGGAACGGAACACCGCACGCTTCATATGGGATGGTTTTCCTCCTTTGGTGCGTGTATTTCCGGTTATTTAAGTACACTGCAATTGCATTTTGCATTTGCCCGAAGGCATTGCTGGGACAAGACAGTGGTGTAATGCTACTGCGGATTGTTATTACTGTTGTGTCGCTACCTCGTTAATCATGCGAATAAATATTTTCTTAGTGATTGGATGCAAAATTTAACGCAAATTAAATTTTGCCTGTTACTCCATAATATGGCCTTGCAAGCCAGAATGTTATTGTCATAAACCTTGTTTCTAACAAAGTCAAAAGTTTATTTCTAGATATCAATTGTGTTTTTGTCATTACTGATAGTAGCTGAATTGGCCAACATTCTAAACCACCTAGAATCCTAGATACTTCATGCTTCATGACTCATGCCTTTGAAATCTTAACGAGATTTGGCATTTCTAATGTTACTTTCGATTACGCTGCTAGTAGAAATTTGTAGTCATGGTTGATATAAAACTCAAATGACAACCTTCTCATTTTATTATATAGGACATCATTTTGGTCAGACTGTTTCAAGACAGCCGGGCAATAACTAATCGCCCATTGCGTTAATTCAATCGATTGTATTGATGTAATTCAATTTTCCGATATAGATCTGCTGAAAAGTCTCTTAGGATATCCCATTCATAGGTGATTGCCATGGTAAAAGATTTTCAACGGAAGTATATTGTTAAAAAATGAGTTCAATTCAAAAGATTATATGACGCGTTGATGACTATAAAGTGATAGCGTGTTGCACTCAATCTAACCCCGGTATGTCAAATATGTGAGGGGTCGAAGAAGATTACGGTACAGCAAAATATGTATAATGCCCATATTATGTATAATATATCTCTAACAAGAGCGTCAGACTTGAGCATTCATTATTCATTCATCTAACATGACGTATTGGAAAGCTTGTTTCGTCGTTTATTATCCACTGTAGGCCGATTAAAATCTTAGGCATACCGCAGTTTCGCAGGTTGCCTTTTACAGTACCGGAATATTACTCAGTTACGAGAAGAAACCATTCTTGTACAACAGTAACTCATTACTTTAGGTCTACAGTGTTGAGTCGTCTTGATTATTGTGCTTGGTAAAATTCCAAATATGATTACTGTAAGTGGACACGTCGTTTATTTGAATTGCAATCAATAACTGGATTTGTTTGGTTTCGTCTTCTTTTTATTACACGGTCGTTCTTGGCATATTGCGTATCGTCAAGCGTATTTTCCTAATTAGAAATCTCTCTTGAGGCTAGGTCGATCGCTCGTCCGTGAATGAGGGCGCTACACATAAGTGGGTTTTTGTTCCTTCCATATCCGTGCAAGGCAGTGCCAGTGTGATTGATCAGGCGCTGGCTGTGGCGTCCTCAGGCTTACTGCTGGTTTGATCTATTTAAAATCGTTATAATTAATTACACATTATATTCAGCAGGTTTTCGCCTCTCATCCTATCATTATCGATGTAGACTTTCCTAAGTTTCGTGTTGAGTATGCGTGCGTGTTTCTGATGTCTTTGTTTGTTTTAACAGAAATGTATTACATTTGACTGATATGATCTTAATGAATGCCAGTTTTCACGCCTGGGCTCATGCCTTGTCACGTACGGTCGCCTATAAAGATGTCAAACCGTGTTCCATTCATCGTTTGATTAATTTAATCCCACGACCCATTTTTTATCTTTTCACAACCGCTCGTAAACTCTCTTCCGGCGATATCGATGGACCACTGCTGAGCGGTTTGTCCGTACGCGATCTTTCCGTGGTACAAGTCTGAGCATGTCTGTCGCCTTCTTTTCAGCCGCTCATATCATTATTTATTTTTCTTAGCTTGAGCGCCACCGATCTGTGTAGTATATGGTTCTCTACTACGGTCTACTACTTCAGAGTGTGTGGGTGATGCTTAGCGCGCTTTCGTTATTGATGCACGTGACGTCAAATAAACGTGGCGCATCGTGTTACGATTGGTTTGTCGATGTATGAAAATTTGAAAAAATTGCTTTTGCTGAGCAATTATTTCTCGCTTTCGCGATTTCTAGCATAATTTAAGCAGCGTCATACATAGCGGTTTTCAAATATTTAAAACACCCTTCTTCGATTCACTCTAGCTGCTGAGTTTACTCCTAGTCATACAAAACACTCGAAACTCGACGTGGTTAGGAACTTACACGATTAAGACAATTGGCAAGCCGAAACCACTGGAAATAAATCCTTTTTGTAGTCTGGAATAAGATCAATTATGTCAAAGGACATTAATTAAATAAAGGCCAGTCTAGAATTTCTCCCACTCATCTCGCGCCAACGACAGTTAATGGGAGTCGCCGCCGCCGCCAGTTCACGTTAGACAGCTGCTATATCACGAGCAGTTCTCCGTTTAACTTGCGCTATGTGTATTTACTTATTGCATGACGGCCGGCTGTGCTTTTTTTGTAAAAAGACTAGCGAATACAATTACAGTATTATCTGACTATAAAATTATTCTTTCCCGGCAATCCCTTATAAAGCGTAAATTTTATTCTACGTATCACAAGTGTGTCAATTGTGAAAACATATTATGCCTAAATGTTAACTAACAAAATTTCACACATTAGAATGTGCAGCTTTAATTGAGGCATAAACAACCCAGGAATTCTACATCTGCATTATTTACGAGCTGCTTGTGTTTACTTGCGGTGTGGTTCGGGTATATAGAATGTGGTCACAAAGTCTATCTATTTTTTCAGATTGGCAGATCAACGGAAGATCCCATTGATTTTGTCGTAATGGACATTTTGCCAGGCGCTTCGATACCTTCAAATCAACTTAAAAATCAACAGCCACAACAGAGCACCATATCAAGGTGAGAAACTCAGTGGTTATCATACATAAATACTGCAAACTCTGTTTCAGCAAGGAGTACAGGAAATAAATTATTCAGGATGAAAACCCAAGCCCGATATATTTAAAGCTCTAGTTGCCACTTTTGTCAAAATGAATCATTCATGCTAACAACTGCCATTGTTGGGCTAAAGGAACGATTTACCCATCACTCTGGCACCTCATGTTCCGTAAAGTTTGTATGCCTTGAACATATTTTCTCATATGATAAACATCGGCTCATTCCAGCACAAAACCTTTGTTTTTCACCGTAGCATGACCCGATTTTTTGCACGCCCTGTTCGATTAACATTCGCGATGTTGTTTTACTGTGTCTTATCACCCTGTTCCTAGTAATTTTATTGGATTTTGATACCGGGCAACGCCTTTGTCATCACTCCAGGCTTGTCCATTTAAATAAAGATTTATATCATTATCACCCTCTTCCGCCTGCGAACACGGCCTAATATTGAAAAATTACTTTTCATGTACAGGTTGTTTGCCAAGCACTCAGACTATCTTATTAGCTTCAACTAGCTCAGTTCCTGTTTCCCTTCTATCTCTTTCTCCATGAGAGTAATATATTACTAAAAATGGGCTGCTAGTTTGACAGCCAAATTTCTCTATTGTGTCAAATTGACTTTAAACCATGTAGATAAGACATACAAATGATAAGAAGAGTCGCTTTGTGCACTGTTTGAGGAAGCTTAAATCTCTGATGTTGATATTGTGATGGACTGGTGATGGCAATATTAACGTGCTTTCAAACTATGTGTTGTGCAAACAAGATCTGAAGCGAGTGAAACTAAATTTTAAATCATATACGGGTGCGTTGTTAATAACAATAAAAATCTCTCGTTAGACAAATATTGAAAGCGGTTATCATTCGCAATTTGCCGTTCTTCCACACAATACGTGTTTTCGCAATGCAGTAATGGGGCTGGAAAAACCTTTTTAAAAAAGTATCCAAAGAATTTCTCTATTTATTCAGAAGTAGGAAGAAATGTAAGTATGCAAAAAGTCAATATTCTTGGATCGGTCCGTGCCTGTTAGACACATTATCAAAGGGTGTTGGTTATTAACTGCATATATACTATATCCGATTGTGTTATAAATCTCTCTTTATATATTTCTAACAATACCCCTAATGGCTCTGAAGAAAGCCACTCCTGCAATCTTAATCACTCAAATCCGTGCCGTAGTTTGCTGGGTTGACATTGACATAAATTTTGAACCGTTAAAGTGCATAATTCACCTTTTGTTCTTTGCTGGGTAAAGGGACCTGAATTATGACACAGTGGCGCCTTCGTTCCTATACCTTGGCGGTATTTAAACGGCAATTAATGTTTACTATCTTTGTGTATAACTTATTTCTTCAATGTTTGAATTCAAACGATTAAATTTCATTTAAGTCTGTATATGGAGGTATAAAGTTAACGATAGTCAGATTGAGATTACTGTAAATGTATTATGGATACAAATCATTCCCTTTCAGATTCTCTTGTCGAATCTTGTGTGAAAGAGAACCACCCTACACTGCCAGAATATATGCTGCTGGTTTTGACACATCTATGAATATAATATTGGGAGTGAGTAAATATTATTATATCATGATTCTTTATAGCATAACATTTAATTGACTAACGCAGGGATGCACAAGATTGCCACTACTTTGACTGTATGACAAATCAAGTGGTTGCAACCATGTGGAATACAGTGAAAACTAAATTACAAGTAATTTCTGCAAGAAATAAAGAAAATAAGAATCATTTAATAATGTTTAAAAGTAGCCTCCCGCTTCATTTGACCTATCTGAACTTCTGTAATGCATCAATATTTCTCTATTTATTACTGATTTAGATATATATTCTTTTTAAATAAGTTCTTGAAATGATCTTCAGAGTTCAGGAATTGGTGAATGTAGTGCATTTTTTTCCCGAAAAACTTGGCAAACATTCAAGTGACCAGAAATGTGTTTTAATGTGTTAAATCTTCTTGAGCTCTACCACTACATTGCTTACTAACCCCACTGTTCACTCAGGAAAAAGCCCCAAAATGGAAAGCCGAGACTCAGATGGACGGACTTACTACAAATGGAATATTATTAATGAAGCCAAAAAAGATTTCATCATCACAGGAGCCCGTTGGATGGAAAGAAGTTTCAGTGGGAGGAAGAATATACAGACTACGTGAAACAAGATCAGCACAACATCCGGGATTGCCGGTAAAATTTGAATCTGGTATCATTTCGAGTTTGATAATTATTTGCAGTCCTGCTCGATCCTAGATCATTTCAAATGATATCCGCAGATATATATGTTGAAACCATCAATAATGTGTTTTGTTCGTTAATTAGGGTACTTAGCTCTGGAACCATTGAGGTAAACAGACATTCATGATATTCACAATGCCAGCTCCATTGTGATATTTTATTGCTATCATTGAACTTCATTTAGAGAATCTGTTTCGCATGCTTATGATGCTTTATAATAATAAATTAATTAATAAATCCTCAAACATAAACTGTAAACATTACCTGCTATGCCATTAGTATAATTAAAGTGTGTGCTCTTAATCTGAGCATTAGGCTGTTCATACACCTCAATGCCTTGATGATCCAATACTAAATATTTAAACCTTTGAATGTATTGAACTATTTACTATGTTAAGTTGTAATTATTGCAACTAGGAAGTCTTACTGACACACTTTACAAAATAAATTCATTGTGTAATTAAAGTTGCTTATTCTTTCTACAATGTTTGGTCAGTATAAATATTGTATTAATTTAGCTTTTTGTTCTGTTATTAATTTGGAATCTACAGTATGCACCATATCTTTCAGATTCAAGATGAAGATAACATCCTTGTAGATGGAACTTTAATTGATTTGTGTGGCGCCACCTTGTTGTGGAGATCTGCTTCAAGTATGCGATGCATGCCGGTAAGTAATTTCTGAATCAATTTACTTTGGGTTTTTGTTACCCAACCTACATTATATATACCCTGATACAGTCATTGCTTTATCCACAATAGACTCCTCGCCATATTGACCGTCTCATTGAAGACATCAACCTTGAACGACCGCAGTGTCCAGTGGGACTAACCACATTAGCCTTCCCTAGACGATCCAACGCTCACAAACAAACTGATAAACAACCGTGGGTATACCTCGCATGTGGACATGTACACGGGCGAATAGATTGGGGACACAGAGGAGAAGAAAGAATGTGTCCACTTTGCAGAACTGTGAGTAAATTTCTGTTTAGATTTCTAAAATATTTTGTTTCCGCTTGCTGCATTTCTATAAAAATATTTCTGATGTCACTTGTTTGTTTTTTTGTACAGATTGGTAAATACGTCCCTCTTTGGATGGGTAATGAACCAGCGTTTTATGTTGACACAGGACCACCCACCCATTGCCTTGTGCCCTGTGGACATGTTTGCTCAGAGTTAACGGCCAAGTGAGTTATTTCATAATATCACTGGTTAAGTTTTGTAAGTAATTGCTTAAAATTAAGTAATATTTTGGGTTGAAACAGGGGTCTGGGGTCGTAATAGCCATAGAGTCAATATAACACATCTTACAAAACTTTAGACACCTCTGGAAAATATTGAATCTACAATTGTTGAATGTTATCAGAGTATTATTAACTTTCAGATTCTGGGCTTTGACACCGCTTCCACACGGAACACAAGCTTTTAATGCTGCTTGTCCCTTTTGTTCTACGCAAATCGAAGGGGATCCCGGATATGTTAAGTTAATTTGGCAACCCATGCTGGATGGATGATGACTATCAGACTCTCTAGCTAGAGCTAGACGATCACAATTCGTTATTACGTTTTCGTTTAGTTTTTCGTTTTAACCTTGTCACTGTAACAGAAATATTGGCTGTTGTCTTTTTAATATGTATGATATCTAATAAGACACAAGGTGTAAATCTTTTTTCAACGTTTGCCGATTCTATTCAAATGCAAGCTTGCTATATATAGATCAGGGGTGTTCCTTGCTAAAGTGAAGAGATGAGACTACCCGGAATCGGTATGGGCTGGTTAAATTGCAAAATTGTATGCGTTACGCTAAGTTTTAATAGCAATCACCCAACTTAACAGGGATAGTGTCTATTCAATACTGGGACCGGAGTGAATGTCACAGTAAAAGTACAAGGTGGAAGAGAATACATTTAGTACAAAAAAGACAATTGTAAACTGACTATGTAAACCCCTTTTTGAACCACCAACCAACTAGTTACTTAACCTTAACTTTGAAAGAGGATAACGGCTCCCGTTAGTTTGCTGTGCATATAAGACTTAAATGTATGAATTTGCTATGAAATTCTGCATTCATTGGCGTGTCGTATATGGTGGGACGGAAATTGGTTCGCGAGTTGAGGGTTGGCAACGCGGGGTCACTTGTTTAGGCTGATCCGAAAAAGGTATTCGAGATTCGAAATGGATTTTTTCGGGGTTAACCTGAATCAATCTACCCACTTTTTTCAGGCAATGTTGTTTTTTGTATCACGTCTTATATGCGCTAATTTTAGCGTGATTGGATCATGAGAAATTCATGTATAAGCGTTCATTGTACTTTGCCATCTAGCGGTTAGAAGTTTCCACTTCACTTAAATGTCATAAATGATCCAACAGTGACATCTAGCGGTTGATTTAATTTACCTAACGCTTATAAATGAACTTCTAAAGATCCAATCACGATGAAAATAGCACATACGAGACGTAATACATGAACCAACATTCCCTGAATACATTGGGTCGATTGATTCAGGTTAACCACGGAAAATTTATTTCGAAACTCGAATACCTATTTTGGATCGGCCTTACCGAGTGACCCCGCGATGAACGACCTATAATAACTCGCGGACCAATTGCCGTCCCACTATATACGACATGCCAATGAATGCATAATTTCATAGCGAATGCATACATATAAGTCTCAAATGTGATTCAAACAAACGGGAGCCGTTATCCCCTTTTTAAATCACCAACCACTTAGTTACTTAAATTAAAAAGAGGATAACGGCTCCGTTAGTTTGCTGTGTATATGAGACTTATATGTATGGATTTGCTATGAAATTAGGCATTCATTGGCATGTCGTATATAGTGGGACGGCAATTGGTCCGCGAGTTATTATGTCTCGTTCATCGAGTGGTCACTCGTTTAGGCCGACCCGAAATGGGTATTCTAGATTCGAAATACATTTTTCGGGGGTTAACCTAAGTTAGTCGACTCTATTTTTTCACGGAGTGTTTTTTCATGGATTATGTAGCATATATGCTAATTTTAGCGTGATTGGATCAATAAAAGTTCATTCTTAAGCGTTGATTGTACTTTGCCATCTAGCGGTTGGAAGTTTTTACTTCACATAACGGTTATAAATGATCCAACAGCGTCATCTAGCGGTTTGAAATATTTACTTCACCTAACGCTTATAAATGAATTTCAAACTAATTTTAGCATGATTGAATCATCAGATCCACCCAATTATTTCAGGAAATGTTGATTTATGTCTCATATGTGCTAATTTTAGCATGATTGGATCATTTGAATTTTAGCGTTATGTGAAGTAAAAACTTCCAACCGCTATATGTCGCTGTTGGATCATATAGAATTATAGATTATAGAGCATGTGTGCGAAGTAGAAACTTCTAACCGCTAGATGTCGCTGTTGGATCATTTAGATCCCATGTGTGAAGTAACAAATTCCAACCGCTAGATGTCGCTATTGGATCATATAGATCCGGCGTGTGAAGTGAAAAATTCAAACCGCTAGATGGCAAAGTACAATCCGACGTCCCACGTACCCCATGTCAGATGTCGGTGTTGGAGAGAAATGAGTTTGCTCTCTTTATTATGCGTTTCGCTGACGTCCTCCTTCTTGCTTGGAATTGAAATGAGGTAAAAAAATTATTCATTTTATCTCTACATTTTTGCAGCACATGTGACGAATCCCCCGAGAGTACTTGACGATTGTTTATAGTAGTGTTGAGAAACAATTTGGAAAAAGTCCTCCCAGTGTAGTGTGGAAGCTGTAATGCATTTATTAGTTACGTCTGTGTCTTTTGACTTGTGGCTAGATTTGGCATGGGTTGTAGAAAATATATTTGTGAATTAAAATTTGTAGTACAATATTGTCCTTTGCTTCAATATGTGCATCTTGTAAAAAATTGAATCTTTCAGGTATTTTTGGGATACTGCAATTGTGGATACTGCAGTGTTCTCAAGACTATATAGTATTATTTGAAACTGAGGATAGAAAGTATGGGAATGTCATTCCTTTACTTTTCAGCTTATGTACAATAACGTTCACCATCCCCCCATTCCCAAACCTTAGCCTCATCAACCTTAGCGTACCGCTAGTCCCTGAAACCAAATTTTTACCGCTGCTAAAATATTGAATGAGAAAGTTGCTTAAGCAAAGTCTAGCTATTTTTAGCCAACCTTCCAGCACTTACCTCATACAAGATCAATTAATGTCAGGAAGTCATGGATTTTCTGCTAGTAAAGGTAGAAAATGGTTGCGTACTTGACATTTCAGAGCTTGCCTTAATTTTATACCAGCTTTAGAGTATTTTAAATTTGGTTTGAATTTTATGACAAGAAAAGCTTCTTGATGTAATAAGTTCAAAAAGTCTAGAATGCTGCCTTTATGATGCACTGGCATATGCGTGCAAGTAGTCCGAATACACAGAAACCACCTCAATTCAATAACATGATATTGCTGTATATTGCAGTGTGAATGCCGTGCTTAATACTGAACGTAATATTTTGATCAGCATCACAATGTACCATTCGATATGAACCATCTACTATGGGTATTACATACATCGCAAGCTTTGATGCAATTCCTTATGCGTTGTCGTGTAAAGAAACTACATATTACAATTCATGTTTGATTTAGTACTTCCCGTATTAGATAGGATCCATAGAGGCCTGCTTGTCTATCACAATGAATAGTGGTTTCCTGGAACAGAATAGTCATTTAAGGCAGTTTAGTATGTGCAGTGTGTGCTCATGTAGTTACTGAATGTGTGTGCCAGGCTGGTAAAGTCATACTTTCATACTCATACTCTTGAAGCACTGATTAACCAATATTACTTCTGCTAGCAATATGCAGAAGTCACATAATTCACAGGTTCGAATTACTGTTTTGGAGATAGGAAATCCATTCCATTTCCAAAAACATTTGTCAGAGCATAGCGAGACATTCTAAGATAGTTTTCTATCAGCATGGTGGCCATTTTTCTTGCACGTAATAGTGATGCCTGTCTGTTCTACCTCACCGTTGCTTTTATAGCTGCTAGCAAGAATACGCTTTGCGATGCTTCCAAGAGCTATGTTTCTGAATGCGCTAGCTCTTCAGGTGTTGATGTGACCATTGCCGATTTTGGCAAAAAACTTTATGATATATCAGCGACACCTCATGCCAATATTAGATGGCGCTCTGAGTGCACACGATGTCCCTTACACTTTGATCGCCAGTACTGTATTGTGAATAATACAGAAGAAAGAGATTGTCTTGTAAGACGTGCCTTCTTGGAGACGCATGAAAGCTGCCTTGTGACACGAAACGGGTCACGTTACGGTGATCATGGCGAGACGTTTCAATGTGTCTATGTTGAGTTTTGCATTTTCACCACTGAAGAAAACTTTAACCCATGCAAAAACAAGTGCTCGTTGGAAGGTTTTAATACGGTCAACTGCAAGAATAACGACACCGGGGAAAACTATATGTACAATTGTACTCGTTCGTTAGTGAACTGCCCGAAAGATAAAGATTGTTTCGATTTTTCAAAAGCACATTCTCACAATTTATTTCGTTCAATATTTCGTGGTAAAAGAGAAGTTAAAATTGCCATTGCCTAAATACAATTGCTGCAAAATTTGCCGCCTCATTTTCTAGATCATGGAGAATGTGCACATGAATACAGTCAGCTTTTTAGTCTGGGCAAGCCGTTGTATTACACAAATCAAGCTCTAGACGACCATAAGAAAGGTTTCGGAGCATTTAATGCTCTCAATCGACAGCACACAGGATGTGATGAGTAAGATGCGATTTACTCTGCAATTTCTATATGCTTTATTCCTCATGGTTTGATCCTTTTTCAATTTCAGTTTACCAGATGGACATGAGGTGTCGCCATCCTACAAAGCCATTGCCATTGGTATAATTGCAGCTTTAGCAGTTATACTGGTTATCTCCTTTAGTTTGATTAAATACATTCAAGAAAAAGGAGAATGGAAAAGGATGAAAGATAGTGATGACGAGTACCTCATAGGGATGGTGAGCCTACATACTACAGTACATTTATAGATTAAACATTGATTTTCCGGTGTTGCTGGATTAACAGAGGTTTCTATATATACAGCTGTGCCTCCCACGACTCTAACCTTGTACGTTCCAGACTTTGAATTCAAATTTCTGACAATTGCTTGACAACCACTAGAGTAATTTAAATTGAAATTTTGTTAACACCAGCATGAATTTCACTGACGACGACCTCAAGCTAACTGGTGCCGAATAACTCTGACTAAACATTAACCAAGTACAAGCAAACCAAGTTTAATACATGTATTTTAATAGGAAGTTCCTAGGATCATCAAATAAGTTAAGTCAAGCTAATTGACGTTAAAGTAACCTCAAATGGAGGAAATATTTTACCCAGCTGCAAAATCATGCCGAAATAATTGAGATTCGAATTAAACGATGCACAGTTAGACCTATATTTTCCATATTTTTATTCCCTCTTTATTAGCATTAGACTTTTGCCTACATTCATCTAAGTAAAATCTCGATATTTCACTGGTTGTTTCTTTACTGCAGTCAAGCTTGAAATTCAGTTGTACATTCTGACCATTCCAGATTAGAGATAGACCAGATACTCCTACTACTGCTCTGGTCAATCGTGACGCTGATTCCATCTTGCCGTACATGACTCGGTCGCAGCAACCATCTTCAGAAAGAAACAATAGCTTGATTTCTGAAAGATATGTCGGCCTTAGAACTGATGGCTCACATTCAAACCACGTCAAGCATGACTATGAAGAGAACCAAGATTCAGGAAGTTCTTCCGAACTACCTTCTTGCTTATTTCTCTCACCTCCTGTAGTTGAACCCAACTTATATGGTGATAATGACTGTGGCATATCGATTGTATATTCGTATACTTCAAACAAACCACGGAGGGCATATTTTTCCAACAATTCTTATAGTGTATCGGACACAAGTCTCCACCATAACTTCTCAAATGAAAGGCATGAATTTAGACCACAACGGAATGGAGAACGGAAAATGCAAAGAGCAGAGGAAGAAGAAGAAAGAAATAGCGATACTTTATTCGTGGATGAGGAAAGAATTAATTCCGTGAATTCTCACGATGACATTTTCAGAACAATGAGGCCAGGCAGTTATTGTGACGTTTTTAGTCCTTTGCTTCCCGGGATTGGTGATTCGAGCAGTGACGATTTCAGTTCTTTACTTCCCGACATTGATAATTCGAGCAGGGACGTTTCCAATCCTTCACATACAGGCAATGGTGATTTACCAGGTCAAATTGTGCAGGCATTTCTTGAAAGAAATTCTACTTTACTTGCTAATGGTAGTAGTTTGAATGCACAGATGCCTCCTGAGATACCCAGTCGCTGGGGAAGAGATAATAATAAAGCGATCTCAGGTTTGGCTGATAACACAGAATCTGAAAGCCAAGAATTGCCTGTCAATGACAATAATATTGAACAAGAGAGAATTCGGATTTCATTGGCTGACCATCTTTATGTGAATTTTAATTGCTAAAGCTGACGCTGTAGCAGTGAGGTATATGCCTCCATGAAATCTTAAGTGTTCAATATTTTTCTAGATTAGTTGGGAGCTGTGTTCCCTGATTGTGTTTTCAACAATATCTTGTTATTTCAAAATGCTAATGTATTCATGATAGATCACTTATCATTTCTTCAACTGTTTTATTTCATGTTTTAGCAAGATGCCTAATTTTTTCACCTGTCTTCCGGCTGCTCAGCACTGTATTTTTCAACAATTTTCACGCCGTATCATTTGTGTAATATTCACCCTTTTTTTAGATTCGGTAATTAGGTCCTAGGTTATAGGTTAATATTCTTACATTGCCATATTGCAGCCTCAGAACATTCAGAGCAAATTTTCAAAGGTACGTGTTTGATAGACTGCCATTTTCAATTGCCCAAGTGTGCTTTATATACTGTTACAATCATCTTTAGGAATTGTGCTTGAGTTCATGGCTCATTGTTTATCGACTAATTCTGAGAATTCTGGTTCTTGGTACTTGCTATTCCCTAGAACCACAAACCGACAATTCATGCGAATAATATGATAATGCAGTCAATACTTAGTACTAGTCTGCTCGCTCCATTCAGTAGGTGAGAGAGAGAAAGTCTGGCAGGCCTTTTCTCCTGAAGTATCCAATACTCAATGTTTTATCTGATATCCTTTTCCTGACAGTTGTAGGAACTGTGGTTACTCATTCCTTCGTTATTTTACTAGCAATTTTTACTTTTGTTATTCTCTAATTTGAGAGAACATTTCATTATGTATGTTATACAGTACTTATATTATTTTCCAGGTTGACTTGCAACAAATTTCGTTTGCAAAATGCCCAAGGGATTCGTACTCGACAACAATTTGCCTTTTCCTCTAAGTGCGAGTAATGAGGGGTGAGTTGTGAAATCAGAACACTAAATTCTCTTTACAGTAGATCCTCTTTATAAAGATTCCACGTTTATTGACAATCTATGTTTGAATTTCTTCAAGACCATCAATGATTTCCCTATTTATTTTATCCACAGTATATGACATCTGATTACAAAATTTGCTATGCACTCCTTTTTCTGGTAACAGACTGTTCGATAATGTTATCACTGACCTTTTCACTCTAGTTAGTAGAGCAAGGAAAAAAGTCCATCTATGATTAACATTCATTTACGTCAATGTCAACATGTTAAAATGGGTCACACTGCACTAACTTGGAGCTTGTGCTATCGTGCTACCCTTATTTATCCTAAGGTCTCTCTACTTTATTTCTTTCAATCATTGTAATCCAGATTTATCATCATCCCCATGTAACTCATAGTACGTGCTTAAGATTATTCAGCATACTATGCATATAATTTCAACAGATCTTTTGCTTATGAAACAGTGAAGGATAGAATGCCTGTCATACTCACTAAAGTGATTGACACATGTCACAAGCAGATAAAGTTGTTACTGGAACAATATGGTGAGGTAAGCTCACTTATATTACTGAATACTAGTCTTTAATTATCCTGNATTCTTCCTGATAATAAGGAATGGGAGAAAGCATTTGTGGATGAAAGGTTTCTGCTTTGTTACATCAAACATGATAACTGGGAGATGTCTTTCCAATAATCCTAATCTTTTTGACTATTTTTCACATTACAGAACTAATGCAGAAAAACCACAAAGCTGGTTTTTCTCACCCTGGCTCTTTGTTGAATGTTATATGTATCGAAAAATCGCAAATATCTTGAATAAAAGGTAAAGTAATACCTCATTTTTACTGCCTTAATTTGCACATTCTTGAGGTATCAATATGGCTTATACTACTGTATAATTTAATACTTAACTATACCATAAAAATTAGATGAAAAACAATAGATTTATTCTTCGAACCTTTTTCTAAAATATGTAGCAGAGGACAAGTTCGTTAACAACAAATAGACACATACATACATGGTACATGCACGTATTCAGATACTTTGTACGATTCCCATACTATGAAATTTTTATGCAGTTTTATGTTTTCATTTCAGCTCATACTTGAAACAATTTGATCCATTTCAAGCAGAGAAGGAAACTTCTCTTGAAAAAGCAGTTCCCGGCATCACTGTCATGCTGACACATTTGGCTAATGTCAGTCCTTCACTCAAAGGCTCTGAGGACGGAGCTTTGTCTAAGCATTTTGAAACATTTGTGAAGGTTACCAGTATATTTCTTTCCAAAATAAAATCATTGCACCATGAGTCTGGCCAGCAAAAATGTAATTTGATTCTGTCTTTCAGGCTTCCCTATGGAGCAACCAATTTGATTTATCTTTGTCGGGTGGAGTCCATCAGGAACATAGGTCAGAAGATCCGGTTGAAAAGCTGAAACAAATGCAGAGTTCAATATTGATTGATGACACCAATGCCTTGTTCACTCATTTGTGTAATGCAAGAAAATGTGCCAGAAAGGTGCAGTATATTGATTACGCTTGTATTGTACGATTTGTTTTTTGGGCATTGATTCAAAAATGACTGAAATGTACAAGTAATTTTTGCCCTTTGATACATATGATCATAGTAAAAACAACTATATCTGGATGCCTGACAGCTCTGTATTCTTTTGCAGGTCCAGGTAGATTTTATTCTTGATAACTCCGGATATGAACTATGTTCCGACTTGATATTAGCAGAATTTCTT